>WURT03607342.1:0-20428 GCA_009936505.3 Holothuria glaberrima
ACTGATGTTCATGTGCTATTTTGATTAATTTGTCCCAGTGAACAACTACGTACAGCTGTATATAGATTTTTAATGGGCAGAAAGGAACAACCTAAAACTTTTAGCGTAATGCATGCATATATGAATGAATGAATGAATAAGATGAGAAATGAATAACTGTCAGCCGAAAAAGTATTTCAGGTCGAATACCACCATAGCGAACAGTATGTATAGAAGTAAGTATAAGGCTAGGTGGGTGTAATGGGACGTACTTGAGACTGTCACGTACAGCCTATGTCTAAGTTAAATATCTATGGATTGTTTGATCCATTTAGCAATAAACAAACCTTTTAAGAGTTTAACTCCCCATTTAGTAGACTTTTTTGGTTGATTTCTCATTTCTTTCTTCACCAACTTTATCCAGGCCCCCCCCCCCCACTGCAAGGTTTGCAAATCTCGCCACTTTGTGTTCGTATTGTCTTATGTCTTCAAATCAAAATTCTATTCGAATCGAAAGACATTTCAGATATTTTTTTCGCTAGAATTTTTGAGATAATTTAGATACGTAAAGCTGAAACGCGATAGCAGACGACAAAACACTGTCGATGCTTGAACGTTTTTATTCATCAGTCGGTAATTTTACTCTTAATTTACCGTGAGGTTATCCTTGGATAATGCACGGTTAACTGACCGTAATAGACCAAAATGAGTTGAGGACTTCTACCTAGAATGAAAGAACACGATATCTCAAGCTGGCAATGGTGGATGCCTTTCATTCTTGGTTTATAAGTTAATCATATTGAGAGGAAACACCCTATTGTTTTGGTGTAGGTCCCTTATTGTTTTTGTGTAGGTCAAGGTCATTTGAAGTCACAAAAGGTAAAAATCCGAAAAAGTTGTCAAAACAATAGTTTAAGGCAGGAAGCAATGGCACTTTTCATTCTGAGAGTGTGGATAGGTTAGGGTCAGTAGACAGGTAGATGGAACCTATTACTTTTGGCAGAGGGCAAAGGGGGCAAAGGGTATCTCAGGTCAAGGGAGATGAAAGTACGAAAACCTCGTAAACTGCTTGTCAGCATGTTATCTCAAAACAGTAATGGTGGATACTTATCATACTGGGAAAACACATTTAGGATATTGCTAGTAACGTACGTAAGGTTTTTGATGGAGGTCAGAAGCTATTTGAGTTCAAACCCGAAACATTTGTAAAGAAGATATTTCAAAACTTTTCAGGCTTGGTACATAAATTTTTCCATTTTAACAGAAAGCACCCAATTAGTACTGGTGGAGTTTAAGGTCATCTGAGGTCGCTAGATGTGAATGTAGAAAGGCCTTGTAAATTGCTCGTAAACAAGATATCTCACGAACAGACAGTGGTCCTTAGGCTGAATGTTTGACTATAGAAGTACAATTTTTCAGAGAACCCGTTTCTTTATTGTAATGCACAGCACTGACTAACATTGTCTCCTCCAAACGATGCTTGTTTTAGCGATGTGTGTTGCATGATGAAAAAGGGAAATAGCATAGATTTTAAAATGTAACCGATAAACATCTGCTTACCAAACGAGAACAATTAATACCCTCCCCTCCGGTGACATCAAATGACCTGCGACAGCCACCAACTACATTATTGTTTTTACCTTTAAAATAAACCAAAAAGTCTAACTGTGTGTTTGTCTAACACACGAATAGTGGAAGCTGTCTGTAAACGTATTTCTAGAATGGTAACATTGAGATATCTCATACTTAGCACGTGGATGCCCAAACTGATCGGAGGAACCTCTTTGTTTTTTGTGGAGGTGAAAGAAGTTCATTTGGAGTATTGTGAAAATTTCGTTAATACGATATCTTATATATGAATATCTTGATGGATCTCAGGGTTGGCATGTGGAGGTCCCCATATTGCGTTCAAGAATTCGATTGCCGTTTTGGTGGAGGTCAAAAGTCATTTTATGACAAAAGAGGCCAAAATGTGACAATTTCGTATGTAACTGTGACGCATCTAATACGAAGCATGTAAACGACCCACGTTGTTTGGTAGATGTCAAAGTTCATGTGAGGTCATCAGAGGTCACACTGTGAAACTGTCGTAAATCATGATATCTCATGAATGCAAAATTTGGGAGATAAACCTCAAAGAGATAAACCATTCTTTTCGACAGGGAATGACTAAGCCATTTGGCTTTTTGGTTTATTTTAAAGGTAAAAACAATAATGTAGTTGGTGGCTGTCGCAGGTCATTTGATGTCACCGGAGGGGAGGGTATTAATTGTTCTCGTTTGGTAAGCAGATGTTTATCGGTTACATTTTAAAATCTATGCTATTTCCCTTTTTCATCATGCAATTCTGACTAAAATGCAGTCCCATTTTCCCCAAAGTCGGCCACGCTTTTCGTCAAAATTGTGGAGCACAATAATAATCATGTATCTTCACAGAAAAGTCAGCCATCTAATGTCTGTCACCTACAAGTGTAGGAAGAACGTAATTTTTATTTGTACCGAGATACTGAAAATGAAACTGCTACATCTTGTTTGAGACGATGACGTTATTCACTCCTTATTAACATCAGTTATAAATGAATAGAAACAATCGCGATAACAGAGCCACGATTAACAAACTACACATTTTCGTTTTGAATATTAGCCAGAGAAAAAAGAAAAAAAAATCCCACCGCAAGACACGAAGTGGTCTCTAAACTTTTGTCTAGCATGCGTTGGTTGCTGGTGGGGGAGAAAATTTGGGAATTTAAACGTCCTATACTTCCGGTAATAGTGCTCTCAAACACAAACTATTCCCGCGTTTGTCATGCGTTTTAGTGGGGAAACCGGCTGCCCACCGTCGTAATTGACTGTGTGTGTCAACCGTTGCCTAACTTGTTGCAAGATTGTTGTATCCTGCACTGAAATGACAAAAAGGAATGATTGAGCACATGCATGATCGTGTATATTTCTATGCTTTTTTGGTACGCTCCCGTGGCTACGTTGGATATTCACATGTCCCTTGCCTTAATGGCTTTCTCTCCAAGAGTTTAGAGTTGTGTGTCACTGTGCTATAACCTCCTTTTTCTGCTTTAGTTACTCAGTTTGTTTGATCATGAAACCTTCAGTGGCGCCGGCACGGGGGGGGGGTTGCATGGGGGCACGTGCCCTCAATTACTTTCCGAACAAACTCCCGAAGATTTAAAAAATGAGCCACAAAGATGTTTGAGCTATAGATGTCTGTACAGGGTAGGATGAGATTTGTTTCTGACTGAATGATGAATCTACTTTAAGCATTTTTATCACAAACTGTTATCAAAGTATCAAAATTCTCGCAAATTCGTCTCAAAGTATGGAAATTTTAGCGCACTCCGCGCGTACAGCCACAGAGCACGACTGTATTAACTATCAATACCGTTTCAAACATTTTCTCAATATTCATTGGTGAGTGTTCTACAATTATGCCGATTGTTCTTGTGCAAGGGAGCCATTATGGAGGAGTACAGCACTACAAGAATGCAAGTTTGTGCAATTCAGTATGAGAAAATTGAAAGCTTATACGAATTAAACTAGACTTTAGACTCGCCCTCTAGTTGGACGATGCATCTTGTAAGAAATTTAATGTTTTTAAGTGCAAGGTCTGCAAATAACTTTTTTCAATGCACAATTTCGGAGCGCCTCACGCCCATTTGCCACGGTACACGCTCCATATCTTGCAACCATTACTGGCAGGGGTAATTATACATTATTTTGACGAAAACACTTTATACGACAAAAGTATATCTTTCACATCTGTAGGGACCCAGCATCAGTAGAGAATCTTAGAGCAATGGATATCATGACTATCATATACGGTTGCATTCGTATCATGTATTTGTCGTTACACATATTGTACTCTTCTTAAACTATAACTCCGATAACATTCAGCCGTTGTAGTTGGCGCCTGACCATTTAAGTGTTCTCACTTGATTTTTGGCGTTTCAGGCCAAAAGTCACATGAGGTGTTAATACTTATTACCAACTACCTTCTTAACAAAATGGTGAAAAGGGTCGTCAGGGTCTCACATATATGAAGAAAAGTTAGACAAAGTATCAAGTAGTACTTTTGATGTTGCATAACAAATAATTACACATGACCAAAAGTTTGAATATTAATTGCTATGCAGTATAATTACGAAATGCTCTGCACACATGCACATACAAATACAAACATAACTGCTTCAATTAGTTTGTGAATGGCCACTTGACTCTTAAACTTAATCATAAACAATAAAGGGGTACTTAAGTGACTGGAACAAGCAGGTCTGAAACGGTCCAGCTGCAGCTACGCAGAGGCCTCAAAATGAGTTTTCAGTGATTCAATTGACGAAAATACCGAAGTTTGGCACGACTATCTTCAGTGGGTCCACGGTGAAGTAGAGCTGCTCAATAGTCTTGTCCAACCGGGGCGAAGGCGTCAGATTAAAACACATGCAGGGAAACACCTCACAGTTCCAGATACATTTCTTAAATATTGTAGGGACGGCTTACATCACGAAAAGGGCTCGACTCCTCCAAAACAGCAAGAGCACATGTTAAGTAATGTGATTGTCAACTAATTAATCTGTGCACTCCTTAGGGTGAGGATTCAACATGTGCAACTCCACTACCGATATGCACAGAGATGGGTTCCAATAACGTTGCCATTCGAATCAGATTAGACAGATTATTAAATTTGCAAAAAACAATAACAGTCCACAATCTTCAGCAGTTCACAAGTCTTCCTTGTACATATACAAGTATAGTCTTCATATATATATAGTATATATTGTATATATTATATTATATATATAATATATATATATATATATATATTGTATAGTCCTCACCGTCTATAGTCGGTGAGGACTATACAATATAAAACTTTACTAAAGATTCGTTGCGATTATTAAAACAAAAAAATGCAACTCTGTTTATTATGTTAGTCAATAGCAGGCTTCAATTATGCAATAAGGATATATTCCAGTCAACTCTCCAAGTCTATAAACAACCTGGACTCGATGCTTGCTAACTTTGGAGCTAACCGGTAAAATCGGCTAAATCTCCCAAATCTTACTTCAAAGAAGCAGTCAGAAGCTTTCTCTGTAACTTCCAAAATAAAAGATAAAAATCAAAGCAGAGTTCTATCCTATCAAAAGCAAAAGCAAGTAGCTATTTACACTATGTACAGTGACTGACCCAAGTTAACACAAGAAGTGAAGCCTGAACAGTGAGAGTTTCTCCTCGCTGCTTTTTTTTGCTTGAAAAGCTTCCCTTCACAAAAGTAGAAATTTAGAAATACACCCAATTCTCTTTCTGTAAAAGTTATTATTATGGGATGGTCATTATGCACCACTCCACTACTTCAGGAGAACAGTCACCTAATAATCATAATCTTGGAAAACGCCCTAGCTCGTATCTAGCCTCCTTCCACTACATAGCACACAGAAGAGACAGCTGCAAGCAAAATCCTAGGCCAACCCTAATGATATCCCATAATATGCCACTGGCTGACCCTCAGACTCTCCCCTTAATTAAGATTAGCGTTTGTGCCTCAGGGTAGGTCATTTCATCCACTGACCAATCAACACAAAAAGGGAATATTAAATATTCAACAAGATCACCCTAAACTGGATGAACCAGCATATTTTCAACCAAAAGTTCCACATCAGTGTAGTTTACTTTTGTTTGAGAACTGTCAGCGTTACTTAATTAACCCCATTCATCACTGTACCCCTAACCAGGCTGCACCCTAGTTCCTTTCTAGTGAATAGACCCTAGAGTAGCATTGGCCGCAAAAGGAACCAAGACGCGAAACGCTTGTTCCCTTCAAATGGACTTAAAATGATGGGAATTTGACAAACTGTCACATGGGGTCACTGGAATTATGCATTGAATTTGCGATAAATGAGTTGAGCCTACAAAGACAAAAATAACATCGACTTTCAAGAAGTTAACCAGTACATCGAAAGAGAATACTAGGGAACAAGGTAAACAGTTGAAAGGATTAAAACGTAAGCAATTATTAAAGCAATACACATACAAATCTATAACAAGCATCTACCCTTGTTACACATACAACACATTATAATAAGTAAATATGAGATAACATCATACAGAGAAAATATCAAATTTGACATATTAAGAAAAGACCTAACTAAATATACGTCTCACAGAAGCCTTTCATATAAGTTTTTGTAAGTATATACTGAAGCTTCACAAGAATACCCTTTGCGTATGTTTTACGCTGAAGTGGGATGTCTCGAATCCTTAAACACAATTGAAGCAAGACTGAAAAATTTCTAGTGTTGAATTGTTAGTCAAAGTGGAAACAAGTTGTCGTATGTGATTTTCAATTTTTCAGGAGACCTCTATCATAATGATATTTATATTTACCCTTGGTTACTCTAGATGAAACCATTCTTCATTGAACCGGAATGCCTTTTGTCTAGAATGAGCCGGCCCATTCTTCAAACGGATCAGAAACAGTCCAAATTTAGCGATCGCGGTTAAATAATTCTATTACTAGATCATCTGAGCGATACTTACGAGCAAGGGTTATTGTTTGAGGTGAACAACAAATCTTATTGTGAGGTGTATGGAATGTTCTAACAAAGACTCAAGTTGGAAAATTATTTGAATAGATACAATTTTTCTTAACTTTGTTTCTTAACATCAATTTTGTAATTGAATATTCCTTCTGTCTGATGATATCAAACAATTGCTTTACATGACGTTAATAGCTTGCATGCTTTGTTCCAGCTTCAAAATTGAGAATGATTTTATTTTATTTTAATATACTTACATCACGGATGAGCGTAACAAATACCGCAAGAAATAAGTAGAAGCAAACCAAGTAGTAAGATAATTGAACAATTTTTTTAGACTGCCAGTAAGATGATCCTTCGAAATGTGATAACGGAGAGATTACTATTATTAAATTATTATTTTCAGGTGTGGTGCCTTCGTTGTTACTCTAAAGTCAATGTTAGAATGTATTACGATACAATCTTATTGTTTATCTTTATTAATATTTCGTCACATACATTTTGTACAGTCTCTGATAACCCTCATGAGTACATAGAAGAGAGTAAATCGAAACTGATACCGATACGTATTTTTCAAAATAAATAGACTGAATTATTTGCATTCGTTGGTCCATTTATGAGTTGGGCTTGTAGCAAATGGTATTTTGGGAGTACATATCTTCAAAGAAAAACCTCAAATAAACTTCAAAAGTTACATGATAGGTTTCTTTTAATTTCTTTGTCCAGAGCGGTCCTTATTTCCGTGTAAGAATGCAGTAAAATTTACCGTTTCAATATATTTTTGAAGTAACTCTCTTTTTTCTACCAAGAAGTGACATGTGTTTGACGTTCCAAACAGCTTAACTACTTAAAAAAAGTGAAAAATAAACTGTCAAAGAAATGTACAGTAAGTCATACATTGCGGCACATTAGACCTTACGCCCTGACGTCACGCGACGTCATTTTGGAGTGAAACAAATAAGCACACTGCGCGCACGATGTAGATTCCGCACGCGTGCCTCCTAGAGTTGAGCTCCTATCCCACTGGTACATAAATTACCTGTCTGCATTTGTTGTACTTTGGTTTCAGTGATACGTGCCTAAACTTTCAGTTCTGTGACGTCATATGCATAAGGTCTATATGGCATCAATTCGAACTAAAACTGAAACGTAGTACGACCTTTTGATCTCTGTTATACCTCTGAAAACTGCAAGCTTTCTCCACCATTCGAAGACATGCTAGTGTTGGTTATAACTATATGAAAACGCAACCGTGAATAAAACTACATATGTTTGTCTGATTACCAGTTATGAACAAAACGATGTGTATGCTACAGGATGAATGTAGGTGAAAGGAAAGGTGTAGCCTTATTGCGTGTTTAATTCTGTAAAATTCTAAGTTTCCTAAAGATATTATTTGGTCTACTTCCTTTGGGTTTTATCATGAACTTCACTTTTTTGTCGCACAATATTTCACACAATTCATTAACCTCTTCTTCTGTTTGGGGTTGATTTACATTTGTGTCATATTTATTCATTGCTTTCATCATGTCATCTTTAAAAATAAGACCATCAACTGTGGTTCCATCCTCGATGTCTTCGTCTACATCTGTCAGTTCTATTGTAGTTTTTACGTAAAAGTAGCTCTCAAGCTCATACTTTCTGAATGTTTCTTCACAGGATGGGCATTTAAAGTTATCTGAAATAAAACACAAAGCCGTGTGATTGATTATTCATCACTCTATAACAAAGTGAAGTTTATACAGTGAAATTAGGAATCCGAACGTCATCTTTGTACAGTTTTATTCAGTATTACAGTATTTTCCAAAAGCTGAAATGAGAAAAGAAAGTTTGAAAAGTCTCCCGAATATTGTTAGTTGCACCTTACCCAGGACAGAAAGGTTGACTTTAACAAATTTTTGAGCAATCAAATGATGAAACATAAGAAAGGAGAAGCGAGTAAGGGCTGAGGCTTGGATAAGAGGGTCACGCCAACCGGAAATGTTTCAGGACATACTTACCGGCTATGCGATAAATTATCCCCGTGCTCATATTGCCCTTTTGGAGCTTCATTTTGAAAATAATTTGTGAATGTAATTAAGCAGATTAATATCAAGTCAGACCTCTATTTCTTGGAAATAAAAAGATATTTTACTTACCGTCTACTTTGATGTGAAAGCAGTCTGGACAAGCTAGGTAAAACTGAACTTCGTCCACTTGAGTTACGTATCCTTCTCTGGACTCATCAAAATCAACCAAGTACCGAAGACTTTCATCTTCAATGACCTATTACAAAAAGTTTAAAGATTTGTCTTACGTTTGTTTCCACATTCCTCTCCCGTGGTCATAGACTGTAAACTGACTACCAGAAGGTCGTAACATTCCCAAATCAATAAAAACCTAATATCTTCAGAAAGTAATATTCCTTTAAGCTAACAGTACAAACTCTGTACGTTTTTACTGAACATTGAACACGCAACGTTGCCTTCGTGTCTATAAACAGCCAATTTGATCTGGAGTGTTTAGGTAATATTATTGACGACGTGATGAAAAATCGTTATTGAAACATGAGAATAGTAAGTGATTGTAATGTTTCTGTTTAAAAGCATTACAGTACATGGGTGCATTCGTAGTAGTGATACCTACATTTGACTGAATGCATTACCCGTCTTGAAGCAGCTTATATAAACCAACTGAATATATGTATGAATCAACTATTTAAGAAACTCTTATCATTTGACTCCTTTCGCTAGTTTCATTTTAAAAGAAAAAACGTCAAACGCTTCTTGGTTCAATCAAACTTAAGCCGAATGTGCGAAGTTGTACAGAACACTGAAAGCCTGAAGCAAAATAATGCCAATTATGTCATATATCTATCAAAATGTCGTTCTTGAGCATAACATGATTGAATTTCTTATATATATATATATATATATATATATCAGTTATTATTTATCCGCCAGATGAAGGGTAACGACCCGAAACGTGAGGGAGTTTTCTACCGAATATTAAGCACTTTTTCATTACTCTTATTGATTTACACATTTCACGAGTGCTACGCAGTGATCGACCTTATATATATATATATATATACATACCTGAATGTCTGACACCTCAGTGGAGATCAGATAGGTAGTGTCTCCGTCCCCTTTAGTCTGGAAGTGCTTCAGCAGCACAGAGCTATTTTTCACTAAATCATCATTTACAATGCGTGACGCATGTTCTGCGGGGATGACAACGGACAGAGAATTCCCACTATCATCATCGATTAACGTTAATACTATTCGTGGTGATGGTGGCGATTGTCTCCACTCTATCTGCAAAGATATATTACGAAATTTGTCTGACGCCAGCATTCTTACCTTTACATTACGTATTAAACAATTTGCCCGAAAGTGTTTCCGTTGCTCTTCCGTATGCAGAAGGAATTCTTGTAAGTTGATTATAGACTTACACTACACTGTATAAAAACCAAACCCTTTGTTAATGTACTCATTGTTTTAAGTATCAGCGTGTAATTGCAATTATGTTATATTTATCTTTAATCACTATAAATAATAGAGATCGTTAAAAAATATTTGTCCACCATCAAACTAAGCGCTTTCCTGTTTCCAATTTGCTAAAACGTTTAAATAATACATGCATTAATTTTCAAATATTAAACATATGGTGTTCAATTGTAAAACACATAAAAGGAACTACTACATTGATAGTAAAGTGGTCAAAACGTGTTTAATAACTCAATATGCTTAAAATGTTTAACAGTGCAGAATAAGGTGAAAACCGGTAGAAAAGTCCTTACCTCGTTCACAACACCCTTCAAGTAAAAAACGGTATATCCTCTGGGAAATTGATATTTCACCATTGCAACATTAGACCACGGAAGGTTGATCTTCTGGGCTACCACATACTGCGACTCAACATTCGATTCACCTCGAAGAAGTTCAAAAGACATGCCTCTGAACGACCGGAGTGAAACGATAGAACACAGAGTATGGGGTGTAATGAGAATACTTTTCTTGTTAGAGTATTCTACATTATAACAATTTCGTAGTTTGTAACAGCTTCCTTCCTTTATTTTCCTACCACATTTTAAACGGTAAAAGATGTCTCCGTATCCTAAAATTTCTCCTGTCAGGACTGTCGTGTAAAGTCCCAAAAAGTTCTTATCCTCTGGGTCGAATACTGTTCCAAGGAGTAATGCTTTGTTGTTCCCCACAAGCGAATGAAAACTTGTAGATAGCTTGTATATGTAAAGACTGCATTCGTCTTGAACTAGAATGAAAGAAAAAGGAAAAAACCCAAAAGAGGAAATGATGAGGTTTTAAACATAAAACATAGCATGATAAAATAGCTGCATATGGTGATTTTGCACTTACCATTAAAAAATCTTAACTTAAAGTTCCAGACTGAAAGAGTTTTGACTATTTTCTTGAAGAAGGCAGGACATAAGATGAGTGGATGTTTACCTTTATTCAGGAAGCTGTTTCGGAACAGCTCCGTGTCTTAATGAAGTATTTCAAACGATGTGTGATCCTTCATAATTTTTCGGACCTTTCTACATATAATTCTCATTTACCTGTGAAATGGATGCTTTAAAATTATGTGAAAAGGGATTACCGATCACAATGCTGTATGCATAAACAGATAAAAGTGCACGTCTCTGTTTTCTCACAAACATGCGTATGTACGCAAATATAAAGGGTTATACAAATATTTGCGTTTGCTTGATTGTTATGCATGCGTGCGATAAGCGTGCTTGGATGGAAAGAATACTTGTGATCAGTATGAAATGTTGAAGTCTCTTTTCTCAAGAAGATCAACTAAATATGACATTCATTGACCAAAACAGGAGGGAAGATTTTTCACGACATACACGAAAGGATTAGAGAACTAGTTATCGCACGATGTTGGTTGCCATTCTATTGGGAGAACATTGATTTATATTTTCTCAAGAACGACCCATTTATCATGCAAGTTACAATGACAATTAAAAACATCATACAAGCACATGCTAGGCTAATGTACGTATGGAATTGTTCTAGACTACAAAAGTGAACTCGGACTACCGAAATATATCAAAGAATATCACTGAAGTATATTGAAAACTTGAATCTTTTACCAGTGGTACTGTGGTAGGTCCGGAAAAAGGAACAACGGACAGATGGGGAAATGTACGTTAGTAATTAAATCGTCGAGTATGCAAGGCTGCAGATATTATCGCTCTTGAAAATTTGAACAGGTTGTGTATGTTGAATATTCTTTACGTAACTGAGTGTAGTCAAAGCTTTTTTATCATCACCGCATAATATGTATTGGTGATGGTCAACAGTATTAGATCATTCGATGTATTTGAAACAGAATAAGCCGACACTGAAACCTAGGCAAATATTTGGATGTAAGATAGGCCTACAGTCTAAATCAGAGGTTCTAAACTGCTTTTGTTGGCGGGCTTCCTTTTTCATTCAAAATGTTTCGCCTACCGTGTACAAGTAGCTATGATTTTGTCCAAGGTGATTCATGGTGAATTGACGAAACAGTGTAGCGGAAGATAGCGCTCTTCACCAGAACTTAGGGTCCAGAGGCCTCTTGTACCATCAGAACCTTTTCAGTTTAGGATCCCCATTATTTGAGCACTTTACCAAACTCCATGCGTGATTTCCCTGCCAGACTATTTTGACTTGATTTCAATGTTTCAGTTAGATGTTGTTCATACGAGGTACTATATTTACTCTTACATCTGCTTGTCACCTCCTCACAGTTGTTTCTATAACTTAACCGTTTAACCTTCTTATTTTTATGTGATCCTATTAATAGACGTTTTAGTAAATTTTAAGGGTATTGTTAGCCATCTAGTTTTCTTTTTAGTTATTCTTCAGCACGTTAATTGCATTTTGCGGTTTGATTAAATTTAACTTTTATAACCCGTATCTCTCTATTTCAGTTTAGCTACTTTTTATTGGTAATGTGTGCTACTTCCTCTATGTCTATTCGCAATTATTAAAAGCTCTTTGAAATGCCTTCTCCATTATGTGATTTGTAAATATTGATTATTATTGCTTGAAAACTTAAAGGATATGAATTAAGAGTACGTTGATGTGAAATTTTAGTGTAAAGATGTGAACTCATTATATGAACTTATTATGACTAGGCAATCCTTATTGAACGAAAGATACCCCTTAGGTCTGGTTGCAATAACGATGGGATAAAAAGAAAAGAAAACTAAGGCAAAAAAAAAAAAAAAATTGAAGGGAAAAGAGATTACTCTTTAAACTTCAAAATTTTACAGCTTGATATGAACTGAACATTTTGACGCGACAGAAAAAAATATTTCACAGGAGAGGGCATAACTCAAATGAGAGATAGACGTAAGATCTTTTGGATACAGAGGTTTAAAAACGTAATGACTTGAAGTGGCAACGCAGACAACGATCTGGAGTGTAAGCCTGGATGAGATGTTTTAAAAGCTGAGAGCAAGTCAATGGATATATTTAATGTTAAAAGTAGCATCTTAAATTCGTTGATTAAGAGTAAGCAAGGGTTAAGCAAGAATCGGAGTCATGTTGGTCAGGGACTGGTACGATTCTTATTGGGGTTCTGAATACGCCGTAGTTTGTTGCAAATGAAAATCATGTAAGCCATACAGGAACTCTAACAATTATACGAGGGGAATCGAGAAACTTGTGCACCAGAAATGAAGTTATTTGGTGAGAAGTTTACCAGTTTCATGAAGGACCTTCCAGGTTAACAGGGAAGTGGTATTGATATTATTTCTCTAGTCTAATTGTTTATTTACAAGTAAACTCAGTTTTCTAGCTTAATACACTGACTTAACTTGGATGTTACAAAAGTTCATTGGGGAGATTAAGACAGTTTACCTAAAATGGAAAGATATTGGAAGCCTCAAGTTCTTAGAAATAGACCATGACCTGGTGTTATTGATCAATGTTCCATTTTTGAGTAAAAAAACTTGAACATCAAGTTTAAATTTCAATGATTAAGGTGAATATCATCAGCATATATCTTGCTAGCTCAATCGTTGTACGTCTGGAAGGTAGGTGCTTCTTTACATCCACCTGCTTGAATGATGTTTTCAAGTTGAGAAGCAAACATGTTGAAAGTTACCTCCAGATGAACAGTAAATTCTTTGCCATTACTTACCACGACTTTCAACCGGTTTGTGAAAAATGGTTTAAACAAGTACAGGGCCGTGTGGTTTATGGTATTAAATGCAGGAGAGTAATCCAGTGTTACCACGATGGCCCTTCCCCCTTTGTCCAGGATGAAGTTAGTCATTTGTAGACACGAAACATGAGTGGGTAGCGAAAAATGCTTTAAGGTCTGTATACATGAGCAACATTTGCAAAACATTCCAAAAAAACTTCACTTGCAGCAAACCTAACACACTCTTGTTTTTGGTTTGTTGCACAGTGTAGACAGGGTATTTCCCAATTTGAAAACATTTTGAAAATGTTTTAAAAGAATTGACATGACATTTCTTTGAAAACATTTTCAAAACGTTTTCAAAATGTTTTCAAATTGGGAAATACCCTGTTTACACTGTGCAACAAACCGAAAACAAGCGTGTTTTGGGTTTGTTGCAAGTGAAGTGTTTTGGAAATGTTTTGCAAATGTTGCTCGTGTATACAAGCCTTTACGTAGGAAGAGACTTGAGAAATGAAGGAATTTGAGCGTTCTGGGTTTTCAATTTAAAGGAGCAAACTAAAAGGACAGCGTGGCAGAAAAACAGGAAACCTAATCAGGGATATTCGCTTTGCTCCTGAGGACCGCCAGTATCTTGCAATTGTAGACCAAGACATCTATTCCTGTCTATTCCTGAATACAATCTTTCTTGAAACTCAGGTTCATGAATAATTACTACCAAAATCTCTGCCACATTTCAAGTATCATCCATTTATTAAATTTCTAAAACTATGTAAAATAAATAATACTTACATTCAATCTTTGAAAAGCTTCGGGTGCGTTTCTTAGCTGTTAAATTTTGACATGCAGAAAATGAACGTACATATCAGTGTAATGAAATGTAAAAGAAAGTGGTATAAAATAGTACTTTAAATCTTGTTCGAGGTACAGACATCTTTAAATTATTTTCAAACGGTGCAACGTTCGACCCAAGGAAACTCCAAAGTGTTACCTAGTATATCAAGAGAATGAACTTTGGAAGAGTACGTGAGGGGTATATCTGTAAAACTTCCTTGTAAAAGTTGTATAAATATTTTTGGGAAGAAAATGTGAAAACTAGGGAGAAAATTGATTTCGACATCATTTCCCATTGGCTGATTCTTCATCGGTTCGCAATTACATAAAAAATTTGAATTACTTCACTTTAATTAAAAGTGGGTGCACTTTTTAAGGAGGAATAGTTGAGGCAAACACTTCCCGGCTCCCCAACAAAATTGGAAAATTTCTCCGACGATGTGGGTGGCCGGAAGTCTTTCCCGACGGGGAGCGGTGGCTCACTTGCCCCGCCTGGAGCAATACTGGCTGTATTTATGTAAACGGAAAACTACCAATTTCCATTTCGATTCTAGTACCCCAAGAATTTTTACCCGAGAAACAAAACAACGCAATAAACAGTTAATTATATCAATTTCTCGCAGAGCGTTTGGACATACCTAATTCTTCATATAAAAATAAACAGCCGCTGTAGTAAATTACTATGAATTAGGAAATTGTACACTGGAGTTCTTTGGCAGCCTTTGAGTCTTTTATGACACCAAAATATTAGAGTTATGTATTTTTTAAAGTTGTATCTTACCACCTTCTTTACTAACACATACGATCTTAAATAACACATGAATTCGCAGGGGGAGGGGGTGTGAATTATTTTGGGACCAACTTCATTTCTTGAAGACCGACTCCCATTGATATAGTTGCACGATCCGAATATCCTAGATAATTACAATTTACAGGACGGTAGTAATAATCATAGGCGTACGGGACTCTTCCAATTGGGAGGGGGCAGAAAATTTTTTGCTTTTAACTTTACTTAATCTCTGATGGAAATTCACCTACTCTATGCCCCCGCCTCGTACGCTTGTGGTAATAATAACTATAAGTAAATAGACATTCATTCGAATATGACAATGATTCAATGTTATGTGTGCAGGTAACAAATATGTTGTAGTAAATTTGAGTTTTCCATAATGCGACATGCAATACAACGTGGACCAGCAAGGAACTAGGAGTCTATAACTACAACAATATGACATGATTGAGTAAGGACAATTTGAGTAAGGTATCAAATTTTCCTGTCTGGTCTACTGTTACAAAGGCATACTGAAGTGGATTTGAGACCGTCTTTAAGTTGGTGCTTAAAGATCGACAGTGGATTGCATCTAACGACAATGACGCTTCCACATCTAAGTATTAAAAGTATACATGCCTCTTACCACGAAATATCGTGTTGACAAGGTATCTTTGACCTCTATTGATCTCACTTGACCTCTGGCCTTCGTGAAAGAATAAGGGTTTTCTCTTAAAAATATGAATCTATGCAGTAAGAAGTACAAAAGTATCCACTCGTCCTTTCGTAGATATCGTATTTTCAAGCTTTGCGTTCCAAAAGTTGAAAACACACAAGTACATACACACACATACATACTCGCGCCAGTGGATTTGCACAGAACCGTTTCGCCTTCCGAAAACTATTTCTTAATTCCATAGACGTAAGTCATATTTAGAATATTTTGTTAGTAAGAGCTGAGGAAAATATAAAATCATTCTTAACACTCTTTCATGGGGACACAACATTGTTATTACAACCAAGAAGAAGGAGTGCAAATATTCTTACCTCTTTTCTCTCTGCTTGCTTCCAGACGTGAATCTAAAGTGTTGCAATGAAGAATGACCCAAATTTGCTATTGTAATGTTCATAAGAGCGACTTTCAAAAGATATCAACCTTTCCCTTTTACGGACGTTATTAAATTAGAAAGGGGAAAAGGAGACTGCTTTTCAATTTAACACGGACAGAGGTACGGTAGAGTGCCTCCAGGGTGTTTGCTTATACTTTCCTTCCAATAATTGTATGTGCTGTTTGTGAGAAATCGGCCAATACAAAATTTAACACAACGTAAGCTTTACAGCTTTGTTTAGAAACTAGTTCAGAACTTACATGCAACATCTGTCCAGATGGAGGCATAGAATTTATTTTAATATCCCTTAACCGTAAATAGTTACATAGGAAGAACATGAAATCACCACATGGACGCTGTCAGTTTCTCAAGAGAGTTGAATTTTTTGAAATAGTTTAGCATCGATAACTTATTGAAATTGTGGCTACATTCAATAAAGCCATAAATTACACTCAACCGAGAGTTTGTGGTGGCAGTGTGGAGAGGTGCATAGGAAGGTTGTCTAGTATTATAAAAAAACATCAAGCAGTACATCATATAGAATTTGAACAAAAGTGGTCTATTTGACAGGTTTAAATATAGTACCAACATTTTGAAGAGAAACGCGTCAAATGGGCGAGGGAGTAAGGGGGGGGGGTGGGTAAACTTACAACGAAATAGAAGAGAAGTGTAAACACTTCGGTTGTTTATCAATAAAAAGTTACCTAGTTTTCGTTTTAATGAATGTGCCAGTGGTTGTTGGGATGATTCACCCATTTCAGCACCAGGCAGAGGAACTGCAAGATAACGATGAAATTATATACAGTATGAAAGAATTCTTAATGCAATGAATGTCATATTCCTAAACGTTCCTATCAAAATTCTATGTTTGCACTACAGATTTTTACACACTGCAGATTTTTACGGCGCTAGATGGACAGATGGATTCAAACAATCGTAAGATGAGCTGTTTGAAGCAAATTAGATACTTTCATATTAACATACATGAGCGTTATCCCGAAGATTCTGAAGAACCCAGGACCACAGAAAATATTTATAGTTTCCTAAACTTATTAATAGATCCCTGTTACGATTAGAAATGGATATCCAGTTATCGTATCTATAACATTCTGCTGTAATGTACTACGAATCTTCAGTTTAAAGGTTGCCATTTTGAAAATTTTAAGGTGGTCACCAAACAGTTGTAAATGTAAATTTAGTCTTAAGAATCAACCTTTCCTGCTCCTGAAAGTCAATGACTTAAAACCGATGGTTGAATGAAGGCAACTTTGAAAAATCTATTATGGCAGTCCATATAGGCAATTTAGCGCCAGCTCCAGCTTACTGATTTCAGAAACCGTTGCATTCAAGACCCACTTGTAGTTGTAGTACTCAGAATCTTGTACTTAGGTTTAATATCTCCATTTCAATTGGAAGCAGTAAACTGAACTTACAAAAAAGATACGACCCCCATTAGGGACCTTTGGTTCAGATCCAGTTTATTAACTTGGTCACCTTTTTATCCAATAATCATGAAAATGTACTTGAAGCCACGAAAATAAAATTTTATGTCATTCAAAAAATGAAATTTGAATTTGTTTTATTTGAAGATCCCAAAGAGGTTGCCTAATAGGGCTGTGGTATGAGGTCTATATCTTGTTAAATCTTGCCAACAATGTATTCAGTGCCTTTGAAAATGTTGGTTTAGTCCAGAATAAAAACATCATGTCTCTTGGAAGTTAGATATTAAATGAAAAACATCGTATTTACCGAGCTCATTTTAAAATTCAGGGTGGCGGTCTAATAAAGGGACTTTTGGGGCAGGTTTAACTTATGCATATTGTCATCATTACATTCAAAGCCTTTGAATGACATCATTTTGCTTGTAGGCATCCACAGAGTAAAAGATCTCTCATAAGGAGAGTGGACCACCCCTTCCTTTAAAACCTCTCCCGAGGCCACAGATCTACCAGCGTAGCCTACTCACCAATCATAAATCAGCATTTTCTTATCAAACATTTGTCCATTTTTAAACTGAATTGTACTAAGTTTATGTTAATAACATCAAGTACTATTATACCCCTACAATTTTTTCTTGGATACGTTCTGGAATAACAAATTTCTAAATATAAAATGAATGTTCATACAGATAATACAAGGCATAAAAAGTGTCAAATTTTGCAATATGGGGCGCATATTTAACAGAAATTTTCTTGGCAAAATAAGCACCCACTGATCGGTCCCTCTGCACTGATATTTATACATATTAGTTATTTAATCCCAGTCCCTCAATCTTCAGATGTTTCTAGGCTTTTACGGTTGCAATCCCGCGTCTAAACTTCACCTACACAATCATATATATTGAAAATATATCATATACCTACTTTGTTTCCATAATTGTTAAGTACATTATATGCCCATTTACATTTACTATATGTGAAGGTGAAACTTATAATGGCCAGCCTATAATGTGTCTCATCCATAGGTCCACGTGGGTCAATTTTGGGCAGCCTATCACCTGCCTAACAGCCTCTGTCGAACAAAAGCAGCGTAATACTCACATGAGTCCCATAGTAACTGCACACCCTAAGCCTGTACCTCTAAAAATTCCGTAGTCCTCATGAGGGCCGTACGAGGTCATGTTGAATGGGTTACTTATTACACGTACAGAAAATTCTGATTTCAGAACACTGATTTTACCGTTGGAAGTTGACAAGCTGTATAGAAATAGCTTCATTTTGCCACAATCACTTATATGCGCTTCCAACACGAAATATTGGTTTTCAATTTATTTTTTTTTTATTTATTAACTTTTCTAAGATTCAATAGCGTGTTTAAAGGGGGCCAGAGAGACTATAGACCCCCATCTCCGAAGTCAGTCGCAGGAAAAGAACATGGGGATTTAAGGTTTAGGGCAAGAGAAAAAGACTGAAGAGACACACTCAAAACTTAAAATTAGCCTACATAATGAGTTTATGAGAGTATTTTGCTGTCTTAAATCGGACAAAATAAATTTATCAAGACTTGTTCATTTCATGGGCATGTTTCGGAAGATCATTAGCTAGCTTCTAATTAACCCGAACTCTCCCTCATTGACATCGAATTCACAAAGTCTGAAACGAAAGAAACCTGATCAATAAGGTCTTTAGAACCAATACACGGCGGTCTTATTACCTTATATTACAGGAGCTTTCAGGGCTTCGCTCCCTACATCCCCACAGGAACTCTGCCCCTGGACCCCGCCATGGGCCCCAGCGAGGGCTCCTAGACCATACGCGGGAAAACTCGTGCTTCGCTCATGATGCACCTTCGGTGCACTTGTGACGCTCTTACATGTCAGTCGGGGGAATCACAGGTTGTGCCCCCACCTCCGAAATCCTGCACACGCCACTGCCAAATATTATTACACCTCTCGTGTCATGTAACGAATTCAATAAAGGTAAGAATACTCTTGAAACAGTAGCTGATATAATGCCAAAATCTTAAATAAATAAATGTAGAAAGAATTTTTACCTTTGCCACTTTGCTGTTTCATCTCTTGTTGGTAATTCGTGAAATGATTTGATATTTTTTCAGCTGTGTCTATAAGCTCTAGCTCTTCCTTTAAGTCATTTACTAACTTCACAACGCTGCTCCGTCCTATTATTCCCTTTTCGACTAATTTTTCTACACATTTCAGTTCTGTATTATTGACACGCTCATTCTGTGAAAAGTCATATAATATTTCTAAAGTCTTAACCAAAGAAGGGTTAAGTACTCTGGAGACACGAACTTGGAACTTTCCAAAAGCTGCAGGGAAACAACAAAATAAAAAAATTGGAAATGAGGAAGTGTTGTTACATATATATATATATATAGTGAAAAACTGTGAAGCTGTTATATATATATATATATATGGGGAGGGGACTCAACGCCCAACTTTCAAAAATTGGGGATATGTCCCCCTTTCGTCATCTTTTAACTCTGATGAGCTAACTGTTACGTGCCCTGGGCTGGCGTCCCAAGAAAGGATGTATGTATATATATATATGTCTTGTAGTACCCTATAGTCAACATAGTCAATGACCTTTC
>WURT03607452.1:0-20427 GCA_009936505.3 Holothuria glaberrima
AAAACACGATATCTTGAGGAAGGAAACTTGGATAGATTTCATACTTAGTATGCAGATGTGTTACGGTGAGACTGAGAGTCCTTTTTTCGGTGGTCAAAGGTCATCTGCGGTTGCAGGGGTCAAACTCTGAAAACCAAGATCTTTATTTGGGGTCACTACTGGTCAAAAAAGAAAATTCCCCAAAATCTTTATCAGGGTTACCCCACATGGCAAAAAGCAAAATTTAACCAGAAGGGAATTTTGACCAAGCAAAAGGAGACTACAAGTGAATAGCGGATCCCAAAACAAAAAACCAGGGAGGAAGGGCTGAAGTCGGAAAATCGGAAAAATGGAACCTGTGCGAGACTAAGGAAGGACTCTGACTGGAACAAAAATGGGCAAAAACCACCAAATAGAGCCTAGAAAAGGGGATTACTCCCATTGACTGCCCTATCCCCCAGTTTCACAGATAGCTTACTTCCTTCACATCACGCCGGTTTATTTATTATCGCATCTGGCACCTATACTGCATTATAGTGAAATCGCATGATGTGGAAACTAAGTGGAACGAGAAATGAAACGAAATCGTACGTCTATTTACAGGGAAAAGATGCAGCTGGCTATCCGCCTCCGCAGCAAAACCCACCACCATACTCGCAACCGCCGAATGTTGCCTCCTCTCAACAACCGCCAAATCCTGGCTACCCACCAGCTGCTCAACCAGCCGTGCCAACACATCAGACCCTAGTTGTGACCACAGTTTCAAGTCCAGGAACCACATTCCGAGATACACCAGTGATGATGCAGTGTCCAAACTGTCAGAATCAAATTACCACAACTTGCTTCTATGAGAATGGACTAATGGTGTGGGTTATAGTCCTCGTGCTTGCGTTTGTGTTTCAGTGAGTCACATTACAAATATTTAATATTTGTACTTGTTGATAGGCATACTAAGGCCAGAGAGTTGCCAGGGAGTTGCTACAAGTGGCAACTCTCTGTCAGTGTAACTCTTAGGAACAAATAAGGGGTTTCGTCCTTGAATTAAGGGGAACGGAAGGATACTTCTGTCCCACCGCATTTTTGACTGGGGAGGCTTTAGCCCCTCACCGGCTTCCTACACCTAAGCCATTATCATTGTGATCATCCAACAGCCAGTCCCCCTTCAAAAATGACCTGTTCTTCTGAGTACGTAAGGCTATACTAAAATGGCCAAAATGCCGATTTTTATGATCTGTTAAGTGTTCATCCGATGAGTTTTAAGACAGCCAAATGCTTCATTCTAATGATTTTAATTCTTTTAAAACCTCAGGGCTTCGAGGATATGTCCCGGGACCCTCACAAGAGGCCATACGGTGACCTCTGGACCCCACACCCTCAAGGGAGCGCGAAAGGCCCCCGCGTCGTCTTCGGCGCCGTGTAATATTCCACCCGGGTTGTACCCCCAACTTTCAGACATCAAATCCCGCCCCTGAAAATTGTGGAAGTGCGTATTTTCATGTTTTTTCAGCTATGTTTATGTTGCACAATTCCTTTATATTAGGGAATAAAATTCAGGAAAGAAAACTATTTTATGACCCTTTGGGAGCTTTTGAATGAAATTCTTTCAAGTTTTTGAGGCAAATGGATGTTTATATTTGACATAAGCGTTTAACATGTTTCCATCGTGAGTATTAGATCCCAGACGCAACCTAACAAAAATCACTGGTTTAACCCTTAAACAGATTCGTTTAGACAGATTTTCTTTTGATAAGATGGACATTGACATGAACTAATTCACGTAAATGTTCAGCTGTTCTTTCTTATAGTGAATAAATTCATCAATTTGTCTCCGATTTCTGTTTCAGGCTCTGGTTGGGATGTTGTCTTATCCCACTATGTATTGGCAGCCTGAAAGACGTTCGTCACATTTGCCCCGTCTGCAAGTTTCAGCTCGGTGTTTACAAACGACTTTAGAAGAAAAGCCCTGTCTGTAAGTATCAACTCGGTGTCCGGAAATTTACGGTCCTGTCTGCAAACGACTGCAGAGAAGATTCATCTCTTGAAGTATCCACCCAGTGTCTACAAGGTATTGTACATGAAAGCATCTACAAGTATCAATTCCATTTTTGGAAACAGCCCTGTCTGCAAGTGCCTGCCAACTCCGGCTGAAGATCCCGCGTTTATGATTACCCACAGGGATTATTCTACAACCGTTTGTAGACACTTCGGAGTGGCCCACTCATAATGTCTACAAACGGTTGTAGAATAAATCCCTACATGCCTGCAAGTATCAATTCGGTGTCTACCAACGACTGCAGAAGAGACCCATTTCTACAGTTTTCAACTCTAGTTATCCACAAACAAGTGTAGAAGATGGCACTGCCTTTAAAGAGGGATTTGCATCACCCCAAGTATGACTTTCAGTTGGGGGTAAGCAAAAATCTCAGTTGGTGACTACTCTTTGATTGACATCACAGTTACAAAATTCAAAAGATGCAAACGAGCTCACATTACACATGATGCACAGAGAATGTTTTGATTACACATGAGTGCCTTGTATACTCACCAGGAAATGGCCTTAAGCAATAAACAGTGTTTGTGTCTGCACAAAGGAGAAGCTAAAGACAGTTATGGGCAGGGCTAGAACTAACTTAGTAAGGAGAATTGGATCTGTCTGGGATGAGACAAATTCCCCTTTAAGTATCTACTCGGTGTCAACAAATGACTGTAGAAGAAATCCCTGCCTACAATTTTCAACTATGGTTATCCACAAACAAATGCAGCAGATAACACTGCCTTAAAGTGTCAACTCAGTGTCTGCAAACGACCGTAAAAGAGAGCCCTGTCTACAAGTGGCATCTCGGTGTCTTTAACGATTGTAAAAGATGGTCCGATCGAAATGGACTGTATTAGAAAAAGCACACCCTGCAGTTTTAACTCGGGGTCTGCTTCTACAACACAGTATAACAGTATCCCATATCTCCTATTTCTTTGTCATGTCACATATAACCAGCATGGGCAGCGATCCGTCTTTGAAAGTGGAGCGCCACCTTCAGTTGGCGTTGAGCGTACACTGTAAACTCAAAAGTTGAGGTAACTTTAGAAAATTGAGGTAACTTGCTGCATGGACGTTTTCAAGTTCAGTCAACTGAGTTTCTCTTCATAATGAGATGCATAATCGGAGACACTCAGTTGCCTGAACTTTAAAAGGTTCATGCAGCAAGTTACCTTAAGTCTAATAAGTCATCACAACAAATTGGATTTTACAGTGTTCAAAGAAAATACCCCGAGATCACCGGAAATGACCCTTTCCAGGCTCTGCAAAGTAATACTATGACAACTGTCAGAAGTATTTCCTTAAAACGTAAATAGACCTATTGTAAAAAGTCTAGAACTTAACCTTTTTTACATGACTTCCGAATCTCCCTGGTTGATCACATGTAGGGGGGGGGGGTATAGTGTATACTACAGAATCCACCATCCAATTCCATGGGGGATAAATCCCCACCCCCAGGATCGCCGCCCATGATAATCAGTCGCAGTTCTGAGAAGTGACACAAGGAAAATTTAAAGTATGTATTCCAATGGTTATAGGTCTCTGAAGCAAGATTTTTGTCTGTCTTGGGTGCCCAAATAATTTCTGCAAAGCTGCTTGCCGTTGAGTTGAAACTTTCTGAAAATTTCATCACACTGGAAAGGGAATAGTCGTCCACACCCACTGCTCAATTCATGCCCTCGATTTGGAGGGCTTTGCTCTAATACTTCGCCCTTCTAGAAATGAGTCTCAGATTTGCCACTTGTCTACTCTCTTAAAGAGGTCCCCTTGGGTATTGCCTACGTAGCAGGCTGTACGGCATGTTCCCGGTCTGAGCAAACAGAGTCCGCTCCGCGGGGTACCTTGAGTACAGCTACATGTTAACATACGATGTAGGTTAGTGGGTCAGAGGCTTCCTTTCAAGAAAGTACCGTCAATTTTGGGCACGTTTACTTTCTTATCAAGTGCCAAAGTAACTGGTATCAAAGAAGCACTGATTAAAGTGAAGCAATCTTTCCTCACATGTGTGAACATTTCGAAGAAATCGCAATTAGCCAACTCCGTATACAGTTACTATGCCAAAAGTCTTTCTCGAAAAAGTAGAGATTTAGGCATGCAATTTTTTTTTTGTTATTTTTCCTAATCAGGCAATTTGAGGCTTTTCCTACTGTGTGGACTCAACTTTACGGCTACCGTATTTTATATTTTAAACCAATATCAACAATTGTACAATTTATAGTTACAAGTTTATTATTGTGCTAGTCCGGTCTTGTGACCAGCTCGTTTGATTAAAAGTACAGCATTTTCATAGTAATTTTCATAATTTTTAGTAATATTTCATAAATTTCAAAGAATATGTTATTGTTTTAATACAGATGCAAACTTTTTAGTGGATGGTACCTTTATAAATCAAGATAATTATTTGCAATTTCTTTTAGTATTTCAACTTTTCCTGAAAACTGGAACACGCATTCCATTTTTTCAAAAATAAAGTAAAAATCAGATTTTATTCCTTAATGTTAGTATGCAAATCATGTGACGATTCATATGATGTTCTTGAAGCATTATGTTTCTAACGAAAAAATTATTGTATAGAAGCGAATTTGATGAGGATGTAATCATGTCGATATTAGTTTTATCAATTTTTTTTTGTTTATTTTACTTTCACAGTTTCAAATTACTTTGCAACTAAGATTTGTTATGAATATTCAACAATTTCACCATGAGACATTATCAAAATACTTGGACAAAACAATGTTTATCGGTCATAGGAGACATAATACATAGTTTATGTTAGTCAAAATGATGTCTTTTATGACCAATCAGCCTGACTAATTTAAGCGGGGATGTATGGTTCATTATCAATATTCATCAGTGTACAACTGTATTATCAAGGAATCTGTTGATGTACATACTTTAGGCATGTTATCGTTCTGTGGAGCTTAAACTAACACTTCATAGGTTCGGTTATGTTTTTAAACCGTCGCCTTCTTTGTTTACTCCAGAGCGAAGTAAAATCATATGTAAACAGCTTAGAAATATTGACTGTAGGTAATCGTCTGTAAAAATAAGCGACACCACAGAATGAGGAGAAAAGCCTGGTTTGCATGCGAGTCGTTGCATATCTTTCTTGGAGTTGTTAGTTATTGTAAATTCACATCATCTATCCATGGAGCCGTTGAAGTGGCTGAATCAGTTCTTGCTCTTAGTTGATCATGCGTGGTATCCGTACGTTTCACATGGACGTCAGCATGTGGGGTACGGGGAGAATATCAGCCCACTTTTGAAAGTGGAGGGGATTGCCCCCACTATATTGCAGAACCCCAACGAAAATTGAAGGTACTTATTAGTTGATTCCTTAGCTTGTAAGACAGCTGATTCAACAGATCAATGAAATCAAATTGTAAATGATAGAAACAGCCATTTAAAGGATCAAAATCGTGGGAAAATGCCCCAGATTGCGCCACAAATCACGTGGCCTTCAAATTTTTTCCCTTAGGTAAGAATTTGTAAGAACCGAATCCGTTCTTCCAGAGCTTTGCGATCTGCGCCTGAAGTACAGGCAGTTCTGATGAAGTTGGTGTCCCCCACTTTTAAGAAGCTTTTGATTGACACTCTTGACTTTTCAACCAGTCTGAAACAGGTCCATACATGACAGAACTATGATGAAAGGGTCTGTTATCTGATGGCTGAAATGGGGTCATACTAAATCAAAATGTCTAATCGGGGAACTCAGCTCCTTCTTCCCAGGGGGCGGAATAACGGCGGGCATTCGTGTCGATTTGGTCTCAATATTGGGGGACATGACCCCATTTTCAAATAATTTAGTGTGTAAAAAGGGCGATTTCTCAAATATTGCTGTCTCCCATCCCCAGGATAGCCGCCCATGCCGGCGGGTGTAGCGTTTGGTTTCAAATGTCGGCGTCCAGCTGAAGGGACTTAGAGTAAAAACAATCCACATTGTTTTTGTTTTTTGTTTTTTTTTTTGCTTGTTTACTTGGAACAAAAATATTATGGTCACAGTGATGAAACTGCAATGGTGATATGAATTTGAAATTTTGGCTAAATAGGGACGAAGATTTGGGAAATTAAGAAAGGTGTAAGCTTAAAATGAAGTGCTGTCACCAAAGTGGTTGTACAGAGTCTGTCAAAAGACCTTAACAATTCAGGGAAAAATGGCGATATGTCACTATCAAGTGTTCTTTGTCGCCAAAGGGTTGCTCTCCAGTGGACATGTGCCATATCTGGAGTGTAGGGTGAAAAGGCTGTTTTATTGTTAGGAAGCTTTTTACGAAAGTGTTTTTAAGTGTAGGGACAACCCTAGAAGCCCGATTTGTCAATGCTACAACGATGTACTGGTGATACTATCGTGATATCTTGTTACAACTCTGACTACTTGACTGTTCTTGCTCAAGTATTTATATCTAAAATCCAAATCAATTATAAACTTTTGCGTATATGGAAAACTCTGTTTTTAATTTGTTATAGAATGCAGATGTATTAGAAGTAGATAAGATAGCTTACAATAAGTGATTTTGTGTTTAATTTCGATGATAGTACATATTCACGAATTTTCAAATTTCTAAAGAGTGCTGAATTCTAGAGCCTTCGATTTTATCCGTCAAGTTGTAATTGTGATAAATTGGAATATTCTTTTTCTTGGGATAAATAAACGTGAGGCTGATAATTGCTTTACCAGTTATATGGTATTAACTCCAAAACTGCTCTCTCTATTTGAAAAAGAGCTTTATTGGAAGTTAGTCAAACTCACTGCGTGACTAAGACTAAGATGGTAGTAAAGACCTTAACAATTCAGGGAAAAATGGCGATATGTCACTATCAAGTGTTCTTTGTCGCCAAAGGGTTGCTCTCCAGTGGACATGTGCCATATCTGGAGTGTAGGGTGAAAAGGCTGTTTTATTGTTAGGAAGCTTTTTACGAAAGTGTTTTTAAGTGTAGGGACAACCCTAGAAGCCCGATTTGTCAATGCTACAACGATGTACTGGTGATACTATCGTGATATCTTGTTACAACTCTGACTACTTGACTGTTCTTGCTCAAGTATTTATATCTAAAATCCAAATCAATTATAAACTTTTGCGTATATGGAAAACTCTGTTTTTAATTTGTTATAGAATGCAGATGTATTAGAAGTAGATAAGATAGCTTACAATAAGTGATTTTGTGTTTAATTTCGATGATAGTACATATTCACGAATTTTCAAATTTCTAAAGAGTGCTGAATTCTAGAGCCTTCGATTTTATCCGTCAAGTTGTAATTGTGATAAATTGGAATATTCTTTTTCTTGGGATAAATAAACGTGAGGCTGATAATTGCTTTACCAGTTATATGGTATTAACTCCAAAACTGCTCTCTCTATTTGAAAAAGAGCTTTATTGGAAGTTAGTCAAACTCACTGCGTGACTAAGACTAAGATGGTAGTATAAATAATATAAATTGCAAATGAAACAATGATGAGAACTTAAAAAATGGAATAAAGTATTATTAAGAAGTTTAAACATCTAAATCTTGAAACTTGATGTATACAACTTTAATGTTAAGGTTCGCAACCTACGTCATTGCTATTTTTCTGTAATTGGTGTTATCTGACATTGACCGTTTTATAGTCACGCTGGACAGATCTCCTTCACTAAGATTGATTGGCATTTTATGTACTCTGAAAAGGTTTGGTCAAATTTGGACTGAATCTAATCAACAGGCCATTATCCCGAAATCTGATCATTTTTTGACTAGATTTGTTTAAAAACTGACCAAAACTGGTTCCTCTTAGAATCCAATCTAGTCAAATATTCGACCAGGTTCCGGTTCGGTGGCCCGTTGGTGGGACCTTTTCATGGTGTATGACAGGGGTTTTCTACAATTTTTGGCTGTCGTCCCAAAGTGGCATTTATGAATGTATCCCGTCCCACCATTGTTATTAAGCGTAGGGGCGGCAATCATGAGTGCCGAACGGGGGAGGGTTCGAGAGGGGAGAAACCCCCCTCCAGATATGTGGAAAATTTTGGATAAAAACACTTGAAATGGTGCAGTTTAGGCATATATATCGTGGTATTCCACTTATAATCTTACATGAACATACTGACGTCTATAGAGAAATTTTATTACGTAAAGGTGATTCCGTATATTATAGTAAGTAAACATAAGCCCTTATTTTTTCCTATGGGACTTGGGACTAGCTCATGTCCCACGAGAAACTGCGATATGTCCCACCGGTGGGACGCGACCATAGGTTGAAAACCCCTGGCAGCCTGGTGCATGAAAACAGTGCGTGGGAATCCCTCAGTATTAATTAAGACATGACACAAATTATCTTTATTTTTATAGAAACAAACCGGAACAATGCTTGATTATCTTTATTTTTATAGAAATAAAGCCGGAACAATGTTTATTTCATGCATAAAAAGCTTCATTTACTTGCAAAATGTGGGATGAATTTGAATATTATGATTTAATGGTTACTACAGAGGATCTCTACCTACCCGTCTTGCTAAAGCCAAATGTACACGGACGACAGAAAACAAGAAACACGAGACAGAAAACACTTTTCGTGTTTTCGCGAAACAACGTTTCGCGAAACAAGTACTGATTGATTCGCGAAACAAGTGTTTAGCTAAACATGTGTTTCGGACTGTCGGACGAAAACGCTCATTTGGTTTTCCTCCAACGCACACGAACGTCAGCACGAAAACGTGTTTTGTTTCGTGTTTCGCGTTTGTGTCGTCCGTGTTCGTTCGGCTTAAATGTGAAATTTGATATATAACTGATTAAAATAAATACAAGACTTAACATTCACATGTAGGCTTTTATAATCAGAATAAAAATTAGACGAATTTTCTAAGTGGTTATTAATGAAATGTGGCAGAGTAGCATCGTTTGTCATTAAATTCCAATACATTCATTTGAATGAAGTATATTTTACTATTTCAGATTTTTTTTTATTTGAGTTTCATCACAGAAGAGGGAGGGGGAAAATATTGGGAGTGAAAATGAAGAATGGTTGAGAACATGAGATGTAGGTCTACCCTTCCCTACAGTCAGTTTCAGTGTTACGACATTTTATACGGTTTTCTTGAATTCCCAAAAGCTTCCATTGTTTCCTGTAGGCATATAGCCAAGGGGGTCACGGGTGGTGTTGTTTTAATGCATTTTCGCATATTGAGTTGGGAAGTTGGTGGGGTCACAAGGTCAGCTGTAACGTGACAACTTTTTTCGCCTGTTCGCGCATGCGTGTGATATACTTGCCACCCGGCGGATGTGTATTACGCCTGCACTAACATTACCGGTGCTTGTAACATCAATGGCGTGTATGTCCTAAAAAGGTGTACATAATCCTCAACTGCCACGAAGGTAAGTGGTTCACTTCACCTTTGACCCATCCCATGATGCATTGCGTGAAAACATTTTCCAAACTCGTCAATTATTTTCTCAACCTCCGCTCCCACCCCCCGAATTTATATTGAAGGTCTAATTTTGGCTCCACATGCACATACCCCTCTAAAATATAGATGACAAAAGGTCACGACCAGAGTTACTTCCCCAATGGGTAAAATTCATTACGTGCACACACTTGACAGACACTCATCACCTCATAGTACATTTCTGGTGTTGGGATATCAAAATTCTCTGTTGGTGACTGCTCTGTGATTGACACCAAAGTTTGGAAGTTCAAAAGATGCTTACATTCGACTCAGTGCAGAGGGTAGTATTGGAACTGTTTGGGATGATGATAATCACCCATCAAAGTGAAATTATCTGCATCTATATTCCCGTAATCAAGATGTGTTTTCTAGAACAGGGCACAGGGTGATCTAAATGTTTGAGCTCAGGCGCTATATTTCCCTCTTCATTTCCCACGGTGTGCCTAACAATTTATAAGCCTTTGGTTTTAGCTGTTTGAGAACCTTGGGGAAGCGTCTCATAATTTGAAAAAAAAAAACAAGTCGAATATTGTTCAGCCTGGAGTCTCACATGAATTCTTGGGTTATGTCAAATAACTCGCTCTATACTCACTTGTAAGTCTAACGGTTACCATACTGTGATGTATGAACTTATGTAACTGCCTGGAAATCATGATTATATGTAAGTATAAATAGTCTTCAAGATGTCTTTTGTTTTCTTACATAGTGCTATTCAAATATAAAAAAAACGATGATAAGGACAATGTTGAATTGTCAGTTACCTGGTTACCGTCACCATATAATTTAGATCTCATGAAAATAAAGCTTAACAACTTTGAAGTATAGTTTGAGCACTTCTGCCATTTTAAAAATATTGAATTGGCATGCACTATATTGCACCCAACGGAATGGTCACATCCCAGCTCATTCACCGTCGCCCATGGCAAGTCAAAGAATGCAACTACTCCAGGAGGGTTACCAAATATAGTGAGGGGTAAGGCTTACGCTGTGATAAAGAAGTGCTCACGTTAGGCCTCAGCCTACTAACTCCGTTAAGGCCGAGTTTCTCAATACCTTTGCTTCGAGGGTTATGTGATGGCATAATTTTTGACATAAATGTGCATTGTGCCACAATGTTTAGGATGCTGGAAACCAGAGATAAATTATTTCTTCCCCTTGCAGTTTTATTTCGATCGTTCCGTTTTTTCACTTTACATAAAATATCAATCGAGGTGTAGGAGTACAATACTCAAATATACTTCATGAAAGGGGTGAAAAAGGGGGAGAGGCATTGAGTGCAACATATAAGTAGAGAACTTTTAAGATCTTTTACGCTATCGATAGAATCCTTAAACAGTTTTTTTTGTTTTGAATATGTTTAGGGGCTAAGGCATCTCCTTGAAAATAGGTCCTAAGGTGATGAAGATGTGCACCTCCTTAAAGATGTTCCACAGGTATCCTTAAATCTACAATAACTTTATAAGCTTTACATGCCCAAAAGGCAAATGCAATCTTGTAACCTAGACGATGAGCCAAGAGTTACCACTACTCGATAGGTTGGTCAGTGGCGTAGCCAGAGGGTGGCAGGGGGCGGAGTGCCCCCCACAGAAATTTTGGGGACGCGATGGGCGATGTTGAAAAAAATATAGGAGAGCAAAAAAAAAACGGTGAAAGGAGGAATGCAGGGATAGTGCGGGGGGAGGCCCCCCGCCGGGGAATTTTTACAGTTTTGTCGGGGAGTCTTAGTCGATACGATGAAGTATGCAGTCCCTGACGGCGGCCAGTCTCCCCGATGGCTTACCTGTTTTTGCTCTCAAGAAGACAATTTCTCAAAATTTTCGGCACGCTTCCCGCGCTAGTAAGTCCGTCCAGTTTTCTTCAATAGTTCCATTCCACAAACTAAGCTAGATAGCATAAGTCCTGTCAATGTAAACAGAGTACACAAGTTATGGAGAGGTTGTAAATTTCATCCCAAATCGCAAAGCCAAGTTGCTGTTCTATATTGTGTGTGTCATGTGGTTTCGACACAACGTATGTTATCCCCGATACGGTCTACAACCCCTACAGTTTCTGTTTTTTCTGTTTGTTCTTAATGATAACATACGTTATTCGTGTAAGCCTACCAAAACTTTTGCACGCGTTGCAATTTCACAATTCGGACTCAAAAGAACAATAGCAGTGCGCAACTCGGCTGTCGCGGTGTTAAGTGATATTGTGCAAAGTATGCCCTGCAATGGCATGAGATAGTTAGACTCCTTCATATCCCCTTCTCACCACCTCCTCAACATAGGGGCTGTCGGAACTCGGGGTCGCTGGCATGACCCGGCCCCCTGTCGGGAAAATTCTATCGCCACCCATGGTCGGTTACTTATTTTGGGCTTTCAAAAGGGTCAGTTCTGCGATAAACCCAAATTTTTCAGTACGCTTTGTCCACGCTACGTCAGTTCCGTTACTTTATAGCTCATAAAGTACAAACCCTTTCTATCTTTTCAAGTAACTTAATAAGTAGAATACATAGATTTATGTAAATGTCGGGAATTTCATCTCATTTCGCTAAACGTAGTGAAGGTTCTGTTGTGTCTGTCTTGCGGTACGGCTTGTGACTCAAGGCCCGATAGGGACTAACTGCCCGGATAATCGACTGATATACGCTTTGAATAAGAACAGGTTCTTTTTAGTGTAGGCTAACCCAAAAACGTTGGCGCGCTTTGCGCGCTTATCCCTAGTCTAGATTCCGGGAAAATATTAAATCAACTCGGGACTATTTTCCTCTAGCATATACAAGTTTTCAGCAATATATTCCCCGCAATGGCATGGTATAGTACACAGGTTTCCTTCAAATCCCCCTCACCAACCCCTCGACGGCATCCTGGCTGTCGGGGTTTCGGGGCACTGGCCCCCGTCGGGGAGTCTGGGCTCCCGTTGGAAAAATCTTGGCGCCACGCCTGGATCGATGGGAAAATTTTCCTTCATACTGTATGACTTGTATAGTTGTTATGAAGCAATGGACTTAAAAATGGAAGCTGGATATTTTGGAGGGCGGCAACTTTTTTCGAGGGTCAGCCGTTTCCACTCGGAGGGCGGGTCGCCCTCTAAACCCTGTTGAGAACACTGGTATGTGTATAAAAAAGAGCAAAATATAGCACCATTTTGCATCTAAGTCCTTCGAGACAGTACAAAAATTTCAAAAGGGGAGGGGACACCCCTCCCCTTATACCCCTCTCCCAGGACGGTGGTCAAGAATAGGGACGATAAGTTGATTTTGCCCACCCCCCACTCCGAAAACCTGGCTTCGCCCCTGAGGTCGGTCCTAGTGGAATAAGCAACTTGTAACAAAAGTAAATTCATGACAATCAGTTTCCAATATCCACTTTGCAATCAACATCTACAATACTTTTCGCACAGTGTTCTAATAATATTTATATCGCAAATGACCTAAGTCATTGCCTGCAGACAGTCTCTTTGATTCACTTTTCGAGTAGAAATTTGTCATTGCTAAAAATTTCATAGGCGTAGGAAGCTGTTTGAGACTGGAGGCTGAACCTTGTTTTGGATCGCCGTCCTGGGGGAAGGGTCTAAGGGGAGACGGTGGAGAATTTTTGGATTTTTGAGGGACCTTAGATGCAATTTAGTGCATCATTTTGGACAAATTTTAAGGCAAATTACTGCTAATGTGTGACATTCCTTGGAAAATTTTTGGACTTTTGAGGGACCATAGATGCAATTGTGTGCACCTTTTTAGACCTATTTTAAGGTAAATTACTGCAAATTTTTGACATTTCTTGGAAAAGTTTTGAATGTTTGAGGTCCCTTAGATGCAATTGTGTGCATCATTTTGAACAAACTTTAAGGTAAGTTACTGCTAGTGTTTGACATTTCTTGGAAAATTTTCGGACTTTTGAGGGACCATAGATGCAGTCTGGTGCACCTTTTTAGACTAATTTTAAGGTAAATTACTGTAAATTTTTGACATTTCTTGAAAAAGTTTTGGATTTTTGAGGGACCTTAGATGCCATTTTGTGCATCATTTTGGACAAAATTTAAGGTAAATTACTGCTAGTGTTTGACATTTCTTGAACAATTTTTGTACTTTTGAGGGACCATAGATGCAATTTGGTGCACCTTTTTCGACTAATTTTAAGGTAAATTAGTACACATGTTTGACATCTCTTGGAAAAGTTTTGGATTTTTGAGGGACCTTAGATGCAATTTGGTGCACCTTTTTAGACTTTTTTAAGGTAAATTAATGCACATTTTTGACATTTCTCAGTCTTGGAATTTTTTTTTTTTGATATTTTAGGGTCCTTTGTTGCAATTTGGTGCATCATTTTGGAAAAAATTTAAGGTAAATTAATGCCAATTTTTTACTTTTCTTACTCCTTTGGAAAATTTTGATATTTGAGGTTCCTTCGATGCAATTTGGTGTATCCTTTTGGAAAAATTTAAAGGAAAATTACTGCACATTTTTGACATTCTTTAGCCCTTTGGAAAATTTTTCGATATTTGAGGGTCCTTAGATGCAATCTGCTGCATCATTTTGGACAAATTCTAAGGTAAATTACTAAATTTGTTTTATTTTTCTTAGCCCCTTGAAATTTTTTTTTTGATATTTGTGGGCCCTTAGATGAAATTTGGTGCATTATTTTAGACACATTTTAAGGTATATCACTGCACATTTTTGAAATTTCTTAGTGCTTTGGAAAATTTTTTGATATTTGAGGGTCCTTAGATGCAGTCTGGTGCATTTTGGACAAATTTAAAGGTAAATTAGTAATTACTGCACATTTTTGACATTTTTTAACCCTTCGGAAAATTTTTCGATATTTGAGGGTCCTTAGATGCAATCTGCTGCATCATTTTGGACAAATTCTAAGGTAAATTACTAAATTTGTTTTATTTTTCTTAGCCCCTTGAAATTTTTTTTTTGATATTTGTGGGCCCTTAGATGAAATTTGGTGCATTATTTTAGACACATTTTAAGGTATATCACTGCACATTTTTGAAATTTCTTAGTGCTTTAGAAAATTTTTTGATATTTGAGGGTCCTTAGATGCAAATCTGGTGCATTATTTTGGACAAATTCTAAGGAAAATTACTGCAAATTTTCGTCATTTCTTACGTGTTTGGAAAGTGGGGGGAGCTAAAGCGTACTTCAGCCCCCACAAATTTCGCTGGGGGGGGCTGTCGTCCCCAGCCCCCCGCTTCCTACGCCTTAAAAAATTTATGAATATAAAATGTAGACAAACCTGAAAATTTTATCGCAGGTGCACCTTCAGTTTATTTGCTTGTCAGATTTTTCATGTTCACGTGCATTTCGCACTGTTAATGATTACCCGTTTGTTGCGCCATGATTTAGGGAAGTTTGCCCCAATGATGTGCAGGCAAACGCGAGCAAGCGGGCCTTAGCGTGCTGGCATGCACATCATTGTTTTCCCCCATCTTATGAGGTCGGTCGGTGACACGCAGCGTTCGAATTAGTTAAATATTTTGGTATAGCAAAAAGTGTTTCACAAAATGAGCACTTTTTCATTTTAGTGTAGAAGTTTTGCCTTACAATGAAATTCATTAGTTTACAACTGTTAGTGTACATTACACCGATAACATACCGACTGTACAACTTACTCATATATAACCAGATAACACACGTAGGCTAGACTGGACGTACAGATCATGTGTTTGCGAAAGCACTGCATGGAGCTCTTGAAGATCCCGTTGTGTGTGATTGATATGGAATGCGTATGGGATCCGTAACTTGTGGTCTGGTTTTTTTTCCTCGAAGAATAATTGCTGACAATGTGTCCATTCCTGACAAAACCTTGCTGTGTGTGTGTGTGTGTTTGTTAGTTACTTTATTCTACTGTATTTTTTAAAATTTGGCAAACGCAATGTATCGTATTCTTACGCTATGTATTTCGAGAAGTACATCGCACGTGCAAGAAAGTGTGCCACATTTTGCGATGCGATACCGGCTATTTCGAACGCTGGTGACCAGGGACGGAGATTTCTTGTCAGGGTGGAGGGGTTGCATACTTGACAAAGCGAGGGAGCGAAGCGACCTAGCCCGAGCGCGCTTGCTCGCGAGGGGAGGGTGTGGGAGGGGTGTCCCTCTCCCACGATGTGAAGCTTTTTTGTTTTTTTAATGTGAAAATGTGCGATTTGGTGCATACTTTATAAGGTATTTTGTATGCATAACGAGACATACAATTATGTATTTTATGAACTATTTTTCCCAACTTGCTAAGGCAAACCGGTTGCCTCAGCAAGCTGGGATGGTCCATCAAAATACAAGTACATATTTATATGGTTTGCTCATAGATCAAAACGGACTGATATGTATGTATTCTCATTTGAGGGTTTCCGCTGGCTGATGAATCATGGTAAGAATCAGAAAAAAAATCCAAACATGTTCTTCCGTGTTTGTGTCCTCCCAGCAAAGTCCTTGGCTTGCTGTGTAAGGTCCACTGTGTCCAATATATCCTTGTGGACATGGCACACTATAACATGCTTCAGGCGCTCTTGGGATATGGTATTCAGGTGGTTAACTAACTAATAGATTGCTCTTGGATAAAAACCCACCTTACTTTAAAATGGGCAGGGATTAATCCTCCAACCTCCCAGTTGCTAACCTTTGCTCCGTGAAGTATTCGAAGCGTAATGTGTGGAGGGTAGTACACAGTACTGACAATAACTGACTGATCACTAACGTTAGTGACAGTTTAGTTGCGTCTATAGTCTAGGAACCTGGTAGTAGTTAAAACTAAAGGTTGCTTATTTTTTATAGACCTTATGCATATGATGTCACAGAGCAGAAAGTGCTCCCTCCTTTGGAGGAAAAGCGCGTATCGTTGCAAGTTACACTAACAAATGCAGACGGCTGATTTGCCAACCAATCATATACGCGCGTAATTCAACTACACGTGAGTGCGAATCCACGCTGTTCGTGCACATGAGCTTCATTGTTTTCCTCCAAATTGACGTCAGTGTGACGTCAATGCATAAGGTCTATTATTATCTCATTTGCTTTTTTCAGTTTTTCATGAATTATTTTTCGGAAGTGTACCTGAAAACTGGGGGGTTAACTGTGTTGAAAACCCCCTTTGTCAAAAAGTGAAGGGGTTATAACACCCACCCTCCTGTTTCTCCGCCCCTGATGGTGACACGTCACTTCTCCATGACAACGATATGTTGGAGTGAAAACAAATGTATTGTGCGTATTCTGCACAGTGTAGTCTAGGGATATTTTTACTCTAGCGAAATAGACTTGAACCAATTGGTTGGAAACTGGGCCGTTAAACCTCATCTAACTAGCGAAATAGCGCGTTAAGTGTTCCCATATGGTTACACTGAAGTCTGTTGTTGTTTTCACTCCAAAGTTGCTAGCGTAACAAAAGGGAGTTTTTGATTTCAGGAGGGTAGACAAAGAGGACGGAATGCGCAGCAAAAAAAAAAAAAAAAAACTGGACTGCGCATGAGCAGAATAAGGTATACACGCACGCAAGGTCCTCACGCGCAAGATCTACAGCTGTATGGCAACGTAGTCGATAAACCTTTTACAGAGAAATCCTAAGCTTTAGCTAAAGCTGAAAACCTTATACATTGACGTCACGTGACGTCATTTTGGATGCAAAACAATGAAGAACATGGCAAGTACGCAAAAGACTTCTCACGTCCGTGCAGTAGACTTACAGGCGTATTCAACCGGTTGACAAATTAGCTGTCTGCATTTGTTGGTGTAACTTGCATTCATAAACACCTTTATTGATTTCCTGCATTCTGATTGGCTGAAAACCATTCGAGACCAGTCTCGCCTCGGTCCGCTCAGCCTCTGTGATGACGTCATCGTCGGTCTCAAATCACATATGAGACCGGGGCACCCTCGCATTTATCCCCTAAATAAAATGCGCTTGCCTCCAAACGAGGGAGCAGTTTCTGCTTTTTGACCTCATATGCATAAGGTCTATTATGACGAAATAAATACCCTTCATAACATCCGTTTAGGTATGAAACGTACACGATATAACCATCATTCGTTGACTTGTTCAACACCTAATCAGTAAACATTACAATCGTGTTAAGTTCTAAATCACTGAATCATTTAACTTTTTAAACAAGATGGAATGGTTTGGTTGAAGATGTAATGATGGGTCGCTTTTTCTCCACTTGACAGCTTGAGGAATAACTTGCGTGTTCCTTATTCTTTGAACTGAGAAGATTCAGTGCCCAACTGTAAACAACCAGCCGGAGTCTAACCTTTATGAGCTTCAAACTCCAAAAGATGTCGATATTCAAGATTCATTGAAACCATCATTGAATGCAAAAGACACCCTTCCTCAGGGACTTTTAAAACTTTTAAAAAGATTGCTCTAGGCCTAGGACCTAGGGCCTAGTTACATACTTTTTTGTCTTTATCATGATGTTTCTTTTTCATTTTGCATGCAGTAGTCATCCGAAAAGTTCAAGAAACAGGAACGGTAGCCATTATAGAACCAACCGACGAAAGTGTAGGACTATCTTTCCTCACTGCCTCACCTTGCCTCCAACCCCAACAGTAAATTTTACTGAAATTTCATCCTAACCTAACCTTATTTCGCACACTTACAGAATACCCCGCACATCCATACAAGGCTGTGAGGTGACATAATTTAGCTTCAGACGTTCACAAAGGTCTTTGTATGAACATTGAAGGAACTACCGTAAGCTATCGATGTGCGTTGCATATAATTACTTTCATTATAGCCGGCGGCTTGTAGGCCTAATATGGGACGGCAGAAGGTTAGGCCAATTTTTGCTTTGACAAACTTTAAAACTTTGAAATTGAACCAATACCCAATCATCAAATCTGGCAAAACGGTTGTTTAACCGAAAGGGAGTTTCCTCCCCCTTTAGAAAGATATACCTTTAGTATAGGAAGGCTGAGATATAAAATGGTGTCATTCTTTCCATCTTCTAAAGCACACTCTAAAAAACTGCGTCCCTGTGGTTGGCAAGATACGGTACGTGGATCTCTCAACTGGCTAAAAACATTTGGGTCAATTTGACCCAAACTCGGGTCAAGAGGGACTGAACCAACATTTTGGGTCAAATTTTAACCCTATTTGGGTCATATAAACCTTATTTGGGTCATTATTTGACCCAACAATTTTGCCAAGTTCCCTAGCATGCACATCATTGGTATGGCAACATATGCTCTATCCATCCCGGGAGGTGATATCAACTTGATTCAACATATCTGCAGCGGCGACATGCCGTGATGCACTTTCTCAAATCAGAACTCCGAGTATTTCATTTAATCGAAAGCTCTTACAATCACCAGTTCATTGTTTTTACAGACTCTCTATCAAGCCTTTTAGCACTTAAAGGCAGGGAGATATCTTCCTTGAACTGAGACAGATACTCATATTGCCTTGGGCTGGGGGAATATTTCCACCAGTTTGTGTTAATACTTAACAGTGATGTAGCTAGCTGTATTTTTTGCTTGTTGTCTTTTTTGCCCTGATGGCCGCCCATACTAAGAAGCTACGATCTCAACAAAGGCCACTTTCAAGGGGAAATCTCCTCATCTCTGACAGTTCCAATTCTCCCAACTAAGTTGGTTCTAGCCCGGCCAATAAATGTCTTTGGCCTCTCCTTGTGAAGACACAAACATTGTTTATTGCCATATCCTGCTAAGCATACAAGTCCTTAATGTGTAATCAAAACATTTTCTTTGCATACTGTGTAATATGAGCTACTCTTCATCTTTTGAATTTTGTAACTCTGATGTCAATCAAAGAGCAGGCATCAATTGAGACTTTCACTCACCACAAGTACTAAAAGTCATACTTGGGGTGACGGGCATCTGTCTTTAAGTTTTGTAAATTGATCTATTACCAGTGCACCTTTATCGGTTTGTAAGACGATTGGTATGAAGCCCGTCGAGAGCACCCCTGATGCACTCGCCAAGCATGCCGCCTTATTACGGTTATTTTTAAATACCCAAAATCTCATGGGGGCACGGAGATCACAACCAACGTTGTGGCAGGTGCCTCCTGCCCCTTAGCGACGCCACAGTTCGTGGGTTTCCCTAGGACTTTTGCCAGAGCGCAGCCACTAAACACCACCAAGGACCCTAGAAAGGAGTTCCTAGGGCCTAAGCACGGCAAGCATCCCTCCACACAGCGACTGGCAGCTTTCGGTACCATACAGGGTCCCTATTTATAAAGACGATCTTACTATTCAGCTATTAAAGTACGGCAGTTTTGGGTGGAAATGTTTGAGGCAATTATCCTCATTTAACCAAACTTTCGTGGATCATTCAACGGTTTTCTTGTTTTTGAAATACATGATTGAAAAGACTGTATTATTGCGAAAAACCTCAGGCCTCGTCTTTTTACTTTTCTTTGAGGGTGGGAGGGAATCAATACAAAGAGATAAGCAAATATTGTTAGATTTCTGAAAATCATTCCCCTCAAGCCTTGTCAAGGCTACCGCATTAACATTTCATTCGCGAACGAAATAACGTAATTTTTAACATGCTAAATGTACACTCAGTCAATTAAATGCTCTGCTAGTTTACAAATTGTTACTTATGAGACATTAAAGATGGTGTACAAACCAAACAAAGTTAATGTTTTCCGTTTCTCAGGCTTCCCAGTTCTACTTCTCACATGACTCGTGACGTCACTAAGAAATCCAGAGATAGAAGACATTATAATGCTGGATAATGACAATGGTACTTGAACCAGAAAGTTGCAACAGACAAGGTATTTATTTATATATAAGTAAATTATAAACTGAAGTAGAAAAGTTTAAAAAGTAGTTTATTTTTAAATTTGGAATCCGTCATTGGCAACTGACTTTATAAAATAGTCCCCTCCAGGCGTCAGATGCAAACATACATACATGCATACCTACACACATACATACATACATACACACATACATACATACATACATACATACATACATACATACATACATACATACACACATACATACATACACACATACATACATACATACACACATACATACAT
>WURT03607674.1:0-16432 GCA_009936505.3 Holothuria glaberrima
CCGTGGCCGGCTCGACTTAAACCAATTGGTTACAAACTGGGCCGTAAAACCTCATCTAACTCTAACCCATCTGTACATGGATTTGTGATTGATTACTCACATAGTAGAGTGGAGTATTAGCATAACTAATCTACTAGTGCCATCTAAGATTTTATTTCTGCACTGAAACTGTAATCATCACTGTCTATCAGTGGTCTGGACTATCTTAACCCAGCTGAGCATGTGCCATGTATAAGGTGGGCAATTACCACAAAATCCTAATTTGTATTCTGCATATCTTTTCAGTTGTCTCCTTCCTCCAGGCCTTTCCCATGTGGTGTGGTGGAATTGCCATACTACCCAGATGTATATCCACCAAATCTGGACTGTACCTGTATATTCAGATATCCAAAGATAACTGACTGCTCATACAGTATATCCAAGTCACCTCATAGCATTATGCATCTGCTGTTGTCCTTTTGGACTTCATTTATTAAAACTATGGTAAACATTGTTCCCTGTAGGTCTGGTCTGTGGTAACCCAGCTAAGGCATCATGTCAAAATAGCCAAGCTGCAGTACCCTCAGCCATGCTGTAGCAGCTGCAGCAATGCTTTGTTACTATGCACATTACAATAGCAGTATTAAGTTAATCCTGCAAAGCATGGCTGCAGCCCCTGCAGCTTGGCTGAGGCAGGTACAGCCTGAGGTTTTGACATGGTACCTTACCTGAAATCAGTGCCAGTCAGAAATAACACTGTCTGAGCTTAGTGGTGGTTGGCATTTCTTCGTCCTGGTTGGGCCTGACCCTACACTGACCAGTACCAGCAGACCACTGCTACTTTTCATATATGAAAATGACCTGCTGGTGTCATCACTCTGTAATCATCTTCTCAACAATTTTGGAATTAATTCATCAAATCGTGGTCAATTTTCTGGTCCCATAGGCCTTGGCTGTGGTGCCCCAGCTGACCAGACAGAAATGTATGGTGTGGTGGAATCGCCATACTACCCAGATGTATATCCACCAAATCTGGACTGTACGTGGATATTCAGATATCCAGAAGGCTACCGACTTCAGCTCGAATTTCTCTCCTGGCTCATGGCAGATACTTCTGATTACCTTGAAATCACAGAACTGAGCCCAGAACATGCATCTCGCCCAGCTAAGGTTGGTTTTCTTGTGAACATACTTTTGCCTGTTTTGTGTTGTTTTACAAGTAGAATTCATTATGTACTTACTCCTCAAGTTTGCAAAGCCTAACCATACATCATTAATAGTTATGTGTAAAGGGATTACATTTGTTACAAATCTGGCACCACTTGAGTGGGTAGTTGATTATATGATAGTGAGGGAAATTTTCCACGACTTCTTTGTATGGAAAACTTGAAACTTTGAGAGTGATTTATGCACCTCTCAAAATACCATAAGTAGTTGCATATTTTTCATATCATGGAATCTTTAAAAGAACTATTTATGAGGGGAATCAAATTTTGATATGTTGGAGCAGTACTTTATCATTCTGGCGAAAGTTTTATTGAAATCCGATGTGTGGTTCTTGAGATATAAGCTGATCCAGTTGTCACATTTTCAACCCTAGGTGAACTTGAAGTATAAAGCACATGTGACATCATAACTCACACTAATGAGCTCTCTTTTGTTTTGTTTTTTTAAATTTTCAAACAATTTTCCCCTCCATAATCTCATGTCATAGTATGAATATATAAGAGGCACAGGAATTTTGTAACGTTCTGATATTCCCCATGAGAAGCTCTATCCCTAGCTGTTTAAGTCAAGGTCAAAACAACAGATTTTAAAACCAGAAAAACAAAGCATTGCCTCAGTGTGAGGAGATGATGTAATTCCTGCTTGCTTCAAGCTCACTTAAGGTCACATAATGTAGTTACTTCATTTGCTGATATCTTGAGAACTAGACATTAGAACTGAAATGAAAATTTCACCGGAATGCTCTGATTTGGTTTCTCTTTCACTTATCAAAAATAATTTTTTGCTTCAACCCTTCCTTTAACTTGCATAATTAGTTCAAAATTTTTTTAGAAAATTATTTAATTTAGTACCTTTTGTTTCCTTTCATCATCGATTGAACTTTGCAAGCCACACATTTTGTTTGTAGCTGTAGTTTAAATGTCACATTTTACTTCATATCTTCCAAAATCAGTTCATTTTTTTTTTTTTATATTAATGTGACAGAAAATCTCTGGTGCTGCCACCCCAGAACTTTTCAAAAGTTACGGAAATGAAGTTTCGGTGAGATTTGTCACCAACGCTATTCTCCAAAGTCCAGGTTTCCAGATAGCTTATGAAGCTATTGATGAAGGTAATTTTCACAAGCAAGAGAAACATGGCTCGTTACTTTGAAATTCCTTTTCTGAGACCATCATATTTGTAAATATTTTCTTCTGTTTTGGTCATAAACTTTCAGTATTCACCTTAATTACCCATTTTCTTATTTGCTTAGATTTTAGCAGGACCATGTGGATTTTTTTCCCAGATTTGATCAATTTTTCCTTGTTTAGTGTATTTTACATGTTATAGGAGGAGGGTTTGAATATACCTAATAAGTTCAGCATAAGTGATGTTTACATTTTGCTCTTTCAAGTCTCCTGACAAATTTCCAAAATTACATTTCCTATTTTTTTCTGCTCTATTAATCCTCTGCAAAATTTGTTTGTTTTTGCTTGCTCTGTGTAAATAACCTGTTATGCTTAACAATACTCTTTCATGTGTTTTACATGGTCCATCTCAAACTATCTCAACTCTCCTTGATTCTTTTAGAGATTTGATTTGTTTCAAAAGCTTTGTTGTTTCATTCCCATCACAGCTTTACCAGTGGACAAGGGCTGCTCTTCAGACCTTACCCTTAAAGTAAATTCAGTCTTAACCATCCAGTCAGAGGGTTACTCCCAGGGCTATTCTGAATTCCAAGATTGCACCTGGATCATTCAATCAAGTGGAACGGGAGGGGTCTTTCTCAACTTCCAGGACATTGACTTTGACCAAGGGGGCGGAGACTTTTTGGAAATTGGCCAAGGGGATACTGTAAGCACTGATTCATCTTTGGCTAGGTACACAGAGTTAGTAGATGATGCCCTTCAAATAGAGTCAAACACAATCTGGATCAACTTCAAGTCAGATGGTGGACTCAGCGGCCGAGGCTTCTCCCTTACTGCCCAGGACTGGTATGGTAAGTAGTTAGGTACAATGTCAAAACTTCAGGATGAAACTACCTCAGCCAAGCTGCAGGGGCTGCAGCCATGCTTTGTTGCTACTTATAACAACGGCAGGATTAACATAACACTGCCATTGTAATGTGTATACTAACAACAGCAGGATTAACTGCTATTGTAATGTGTATACTAACAAATCATTGCTGCAGCTGCTGCAGCATGGCTGAGGGAGCTGCAGCTTGGCTATTTTGACATGATGCTGTACATGAAAGGAAGGGGACCTTGAAATGAGACTAAGTATTTGTGTCATAGTGAGAAGTGTAATTCACATTTAGATGAGATTATCTCTTAAAAGTAGCTCATACATCACCCTTAATAATACATTTTGTCATACCTGAGTATGTGAAAGCGGTTTTAGTTATTATGCTTTCATTAACACTTCTATGTAAATCAATGAAATGTGAGATGTGCAGTAGTGGAGCCTCTATCACATACAGTGGTATTGGGCTTTTGAAAGTGATGTTTGGTTATTATACAAATAATGAATGTTTATGAGTGTGGTAAAATAATATCTTGAGTTGAAAGATTGAATGCTATTTAACGAGGCAAAGTCGAGTTGAATAGAACGTTCATCTTTAAACGAATGAAATTATTCATACTATCACAAGAATGGAAAACATTCATTATTTGTTTTATATAACACCTAACTTTCTAAACTGGCCAGATTTTGGTCAAAATTTGATTCCAGGAGGAGATAGGGCCAACACTGAGTGTTATTCTAGACTAACCTATGATGGATAACACACGACCATGTTATATAGTGCTAAGTAACCCATGGCATGTGACCATCAATCCTCCAATCAGATTTAGGGGAATTAATAAGGTGTTATATAATATGCATTGATTGTCATATCCTTGGAGATCAATGAAATGTGAAATGTGCAGTAGTGTAACCTCTATCAGACATTGGTCTACACAGCAGAATATTGCTTAGGGCAATAAAGTTCATGTAGGCTTTGGACTTTTTCTGGGATTTCCAAAAAGGGCCAAAAATCAACTTAGTTGAGACAAGTTTTCAACTACCTGGAAAGAGGAACTTGGGCCAATGAAAATGAACCAACAACAATGTATGGGGTTACTAGGGAAATTGTTTGCTTTTAAAGGATATTTTTGTTGATTTCTATTTTCAATTTTGATATTACTAGCAGTATCTAAGCAAAGGAAAATGTATTCATTATCTATCTGACATTTGATGGATAGGTTCTTTGTGTATACACAATATATATGATACGCTAACATATTGTAGGCTAGGTTTGTAACAGTTTGTCAATAAAAGATGTTTCTATTTGTACATCTACAGCGGTTCCACCAAAGAGCTTTGCTGTAAATTCTGTAGCTGATGATGACATTGATATTAATGCCGTGTGTGAAGCAACCATTACGGTACCAGAGACAGATAGAGCAGAAGTCACAAGTCCTGGATTTGGTACCGGAGGGTACAGCAATGCACAGGAGTGTATCTGGAGCCTGAAAGCTACTGCTGGCCGCCGATTCCGCTTAACCTTCTTTGCATTTGATGTGGAGTTTGGGTAAGTAGAAAAAATACCTTGATTGGTATGGTTTCTCTGGTTGCACCAACTTTGATGGCTTTGCCAGGTGATAAGGTACCATCCCAAAATCTCAGGCTGCAGCTGCCTCAGCCAAGCTGCAGCTGCCTCAGCCAAGCTGCAGCTGCCTCAGCCAAGCTGCAGGACCTGAAGCCATACTTTGTTGCTACAAATTCAAATTTCAATAGCATGATTATCTGCTATGGTAATGTGCATTGTAACAAAGCATTGTTGCAGCTGCTGTAGCATGGCTGAGGCAGCTGCAGCTTGGCTATTTTGACATGATGCCTAAGTTATCTGTAAAAGAAAGGAGAAGAATGAAGGAAATACTTAATTATATGTTAGTGCTTTGATAAATTAATGCCAGACTTGTATGGGTACATTGTCAGGAGCAATTGCTTCGTCTCTGATTGTGAGTATGAGTAAATGTCTTGTTTAGGAGAATGAGTACAAAGTTTCTCAAACATCAATGGCTTTTATCTCAAAATCTACTATGTGAAATTTTCTGAATAGATAAACTGTCCAGTCTCCAGCTTTATCTAAAGCTGCATTCTTGATTATACCTTATGCAGACTAAAGCTGCTATCAGACACCATAGGTGCTCTTATGGAGCAGAAACCACTAGACCGTTGACTCTATTGACCCTCTCTCTGTGCAACACAATAGACCTGTAGAGATGGTCATCACAGTTTGGTCCCTATAGAGGCATTTCACCTATGTCACATGATGGTGCATCTCTTTGGTTTTGAAGGGCAAGTGTCCAATGTGTCAGCATGCACATTAAGCATATTTACAGGTATCACAGTAGTATCTAAGGTTGTGCCATGCAAGTGTGCTGTAAGTATGTTTACTGTGTGTATGTGTGTTTTGCTGGGCAGTTTCAATCATGTGACATCACATGGAATCCCTCTGTAGAGTGTAAGGAGGAAGATAAACCAAGCATGCATGAAATGCAAATAGCCACAGATTAGTGAGCCAAAGAATCACATAATTCAGTACACTGAATAGAATCCACATGATTAGGTTAACATGGAGGTGAGAACTTGGAGACTAACATTCTGTTTGAAGATTTTTATTTATTTATTTATTTGTTTTATTTTATTAGACAAGGTAACACACTTCACAGTCTTTTGGTACCAACTTTGCGTAACTGAATCCTGATTTTTTTTGCCTTGCCCTTTAATCACTTTACTCCTTTTGAATACACAAGAATGTTCCAATAACATTTTCCAACCAGTTGAGCAGTATAAATATTCATGATACTGCAAACCCCCCCCCAAAAAAAAAAAAACATTTCTCAGAGAGTAAGCATATGACTCAGCAAGAGCATGTTCAGTTGTTACTCGATGGTGACATCACATGATGTATAGGGAATTCCCCCATATGGAATCCTGTTTTCCCACTGGGTAGTTGGCCTCATGCAATAACAAAGTTACCAAACAATTGTATTTTAAAAATTGTAAGTTAAAAATTATGTTTCCTGCTGGATACCCAAAACCAACTGGGTAGTGTGGAAGTGTGTTCATACACCAGGCTTTGCTAGTCTGTGCAACAAATGAAATTTCCATTAGATCAGTCTTTGTTTCAAAAGGATCACATTGATTATAATACCAACATCAAAAGGAACTCTTTTATGTTTCACTGGGCATTTCTTTTTTTCATAAGACCTTCATATTTTCTGCTTTTTGCAGATACGACTTTGTTGAGGTCGGCTATGGTGATGATGTCAATGATAAAACAACGCTCCTCCTTCGTGCAACTGGAAATACCATCCCAAATACTTTCATGGTACCTGACGACTCTGGTTGGGTCAGGTTTACCTCTGATAACTCCACTACTAAGAATGGATTTGGTTTCTATGTTGGAGAAGATACAGGTAGGAAAATTGAGGAAAAGTTACAGCATTTATTTCTTTTATCAGAAAATCTGAGATATTCCTCTATGTATTAAGTTGTATATAACAGTTTGCTGTGTATGGTTTTGCAGGGAAACCATATTTTATCCTCCTTTTTTATGTATGTGGACTTTGCCCTGAACCTTTAGACTTTAGAACCTATTTGGCTCTTAAATGGTGCAGTATAGATTGTGAGCCTGCTCTCATGTCATGAGGACAGTACTATTGGCTTGTTGGGGTTTATTTTGCATGCATAGAATCCTGAGGGGGCTTCACAGAGATGCCTGACTGGTAGGACATACACAGAGTTGAGGTAAACTTGGCCATTGTTGTATGCCAAATAGACACTGAAATTCATCTTTAAAGTTCCCCTTTCTTTTGTTAATTCATTTTTGGGACTGAAAGTCACAAAGAGACAAGATTCCATATTACTGTAAACATTAGTTGCTACTAATCTTTTTATATGTTCCATGATAGAAGGGTTGGATCCCCTGCTGTTGTGAAAAAGTAAATTGGGGATATTCTGTGGCAGAAGGTTTCTCTATGTACAGAGTGTTCAAGACCGTAGCCATCTGCTAAAGAACAATGTCTGGTGTTCTTCATTTTCTGTAAATGAATGCATAACAGTGAATTCAGGAAATTTGTGTAAAAATTATTGAAAAGGCCAAGAAATTACAACTTAATACCATATTTACTCTAATGAATGCCCCCTCCCTGATAAAAACCTCCCCCTCCCCTTGCCGAGAGAAAAGTCACAAATTTTCCGGCATTTTGTGAAGCATGGGGGGGGGGATAATCGCTGTTACAATTATAGAAAAACAGAGATATAGCAAGACTTTTAGTGGATTAGAATCCTGTATGAACTGACATTCTCTGGCTCAAAATCTTTAATACCGTGTCTGCTTACTGTAAGCTTCCGTAATACTGATATTAAGGTATAAAGATTACTTGCCGGTAAATTTGACTCTAATAAACGCCCCCTTGATGAAAATTTCACGCACCTGAGGCATTTATTAGAGTAAATATGGTAGGTTAGTTTTGAGCTAAAAAGGATTAAATGAAGGGTGAAAAGGGAAGTCCATAAAAAATAAAAATGAGGTGAAATTTGTGAAATAAAGGGGTCTTATATTTTTTTTATAATAAAGTTGTTTTAATATAAAGGATGCATGATCCTGAGTGTCAAGGAAATTCAAAAACTTAAGAAAAGTATCTTACTTTAAAAAGTCATGCAGGATTGTTCACCGATCATTCCTATCATAGGGCATAATCAAAATTTTAAAGGGAAGAAATCCCCAGAATATCTCTTCACATCCTCCATCACAAGAACTGTGTTTACTTACATCATAAAATATTTCTATTCTTGTTAGGTTGCCAGGTCACCCATGATCTTCCTCTTGGGGGTTCATTTACATTCCAGACCCCCAACTACCCTGGTTCATATGACAATGAGGAATATTGCTGGTGGGAAATTAACGGTGTACATACTCAGAACCTTCGAGTGGACGTTGAAGACTTTGCAACAGGCAAGTGTCTCATAGTTGTATGGTTATATGGAATTAAATGTATCAAGTACAATGATAAATAATGTCTGAGCTTTGATAACTTATTGGAAAATAACTTTGACTTGAGCCTGCACAAATTTAAAATGTGTAAGGTTTTTATAAGTTCCAGATGTTATTAAATCTGTGAGATATCTTCCTTCAGTGTGAAGAAAGGAAGCTTTTGCATTAGTTTCATTTGATTATTTTCCAGTGGAAAAGATTTTTGTTTTCAAAATTAGGTCTGGAGGAGTGCTTAAAAAACAAATGTTTAATTGTTATACCACTCTTTAAATACAGAAAATATTAAAGCATGTTCTGTTGACCAAATTTGATATTTTCAAAAAAAAATCGAGAAAAATTTTCTGTGTTAGGCAGTGAAAACCCTATTCCATAGCATCTTGCATGTGGAAGATACAAATTTTTGAAGAAATATTACATTTCCAGCTTCTGCAGTGCATGATGGGAAATCTGTGATGTCATCTGGGCAAATTGATTAGATGTAGCTTTTGTATTTCTTTATAATGTTGATATCACTATATTGAATATTTTACAACAGTATTTGCTGTAACATAAGTATGGAACAGTTTTACACTATATCTTCATGGAAAAATATCTAAACATTCCAATGGCATCAAACTTCAAGGACAAGCAAGGTATCTAATTATAAAAAAAAAATAAAAAAAGGAATCTGAGGCAATTTGCCCACTTGGGATCACACTATGTGACCATGAGGAAACCTGGAGGTATTTCTTATTAATTACAAATTAACCAATCTTTAGGAAGGAATATCTTGAGTTAGGAATGGAACTTTGGTATTGGGTTTGAATGAAATTTAATGAAAATTTTTTATCTTTCATACAAGACGCCTATCAGGTGCCACCAGACAATGCCTTTATGGTTTTTTAAGAAACTGCTGGCATATATCACCAACATAAATATTAATAAACTACTGATATAGCACAAATGCAATCACATCTCCCATTTATATATTACAACAGCAGTAAATTGTGGAGAAGGAAGCAGCCTTTAGGTTCTGAGATATGAGCAGACATGCTAAATGTGCAGTTAGAAATAGGAATTGGCAATATCTCTACTATTTCTTTCAACTCTAATGGAATGGTCTTTTTTTTTTTTTTTTACACCATACAGAGGAAGGATACGATATAATGGAAATGGGCTACGGAGGAGTTCCACTGCTTACATCTCGATTCCTAGCAGCCTCGGGATCAGTATCGGATTCTATCTCTGTAGACTACTTCCGTGTGTGGGTTACCTTCACCAGCGACAGTGCAACCAGTGCCAAAGGATTCCGTATGACTGTATATGATGGTAAGTTTGGGTTAAATAAAGGTATGAATTTATTCTTCTGTGTGTGTGGTATTCTTTTTTTTTTAGTAGCTTCACTCTGTTTTGAAAATTATCTATTAGATGGGTTCAGCCATCCACAGTTTCTACAGGATGGAGAATCAGGAACAGACAAGTGATTTTAAAGAGGGATTTCCAGTGTCAGAAGTGCCATGCAACTTGTTAAAAAATTTGTGCAATTATCTTGAACAAAGAGATCTTAGGTTCATAGAAGGGGAGTAAAATAAGTCCTGAATTGGTTACATGTCTTTAGTCCAGTTTCAAAAATGTTTTCAAAATTTGAAAGTGAAATAACCTTAACACCATTGTTTTATCATAATCTTGCACCCATCTGAAGTTAAATGAATCTTTTTCTTGTGTGCAGACAGTTGTCTGGACCAGACATACACTGATACCATGGGGACGATTATGTCCCCTGGATTCCCAGGTAACTACTTTAACAACTTGGAATGCACATGGACCATTATTGTTTCTGTTGGATTGAGTGTACGCCTGACTTTCCAAAGCTTCTATTTAGAGTATGGAAGGGACTACCTTTACCTCTTGGGTACAATGCAGGCACCGTTGGAGGATTGGGTGAGTTTCAAGTAGGCTTGGGTGACCCCATTTAGGCACCATGTCAAAAAAGCCAAGCTGCAGCTCCCTCAGCCATGCTGCGCAGCTGCAGCAATGCTTTGTTACTATACACATTTCAGTAGCAGTATTAAGTTAATCCTGCTATTGTAATGTGTGGCAACAAAACATGGCTGCAGCCCCTGCAGCTTGGCTGAGGCAGCTGTAGCCTAAAGTTTTGACATGGTTCCTAATTCAAGAAGTTGAAAAAATGACTTACACACTATATTCAGTTGGTTCTGCAACTCCAGATATCCTTGAATCCATTGCTAATAAAGTGATACAACATTTACATTTTGATGAACCCTCAGTTATTTATGATGTTAGCAATGATTTTAGAAATGAGGCACTCCTTGGTTTTTATCCCACCACATTTAAGTAATATTTCATTTCTGTTTTCCTTTGCCCACAGCCTCTCACAGGAAGTGATATCCCTGCAGATATCTACAGCAGCACAAACAGGCTGACTTTGACCCTTGACACAGATCTTACAACTGTTGGCGCTGGATTCAGTGCTACCTACGAGGAAACCTGTAAGTAGAATACCAGTAATAGCAGACTTTTTGCCAACAGAATTTCATAATGTCAGGGATTGGTCCCAAACATTTAGACACCATGTCAAAATGCCAGGCCGCAGCTGCCTCAGCTAAGCTGCAGCTGCCTCAGTCTTGCTTTGTTGTTATACATATTACAATAGTAGGATTATTTAAGTACCACTATTTTAATGTGTACAGTAACAAAGCATGGCTGCAGCTGCTACAGCTTGGCTGAGGGAGCTGCAGCTTGGCTTTTTTGCTATGGTGCCCTATTAACCCCACGTTCTTAGCCAGATGGCAACTTTTCCTTTCAATTCACCAGAAAAAAATGCCGAAGTCAACCATTTTGCCATAATTAGTTTCGTTTTAAGATGTGTCCGAGACTTCTTTAAATTACCTCTTCACTTTCCAACAGACTACTGCCAAGAAGGATTTGTGGCTGGAGAGGGCCACGATGGTCCAAGTTGCTACTACCTGGGAACAACCCCCAAAACATGGACTGATGCCAGGGCCCACTGTCGATCTTTTGAGAACTCTGATCTCATCATCATAGAGAACGCCATTGAGAACCGCTTTATCACCAGTGTCTCTGGTGGAGAAGACTGGTGGATTGGTATGACTTTGAATGCTGATCATGTTGCATATACCTAAGGCAATGTCTTTTCCTATTGGTCAAAAGCAGTTATGACCTGACAAGTTTATGGCTACATCTTTGTTTGGAAGTTGTTTCTCATGGCTTTGTAAAGTACTAAATTGTCCTTTTCAAAATTGTTGGCCAGGTCAGGTGGCACTCTGGTTAGTTCCTACAATTTTGCAAGCTTTCACAAGTTTACAGTTATTTTGTGGTAAACCTTTTCCACTTAACTTCCTGTTATGTAATAACTATGTTATGTCAAGTTTTTGTATTCTTAGCAGCATTCTTTTTGATCAAAGTATCACTGTTTATAAGGGTCATGTCCCCCCCCCCTCCATATTGAGAACAAATCACTGCTCCTGTTCATTTGCAGTTTTTTGTGAAATGTATGGAGTATTAATTGACCCCCCCCCCCTTTTTTGCTTATAATCCTCCTTATGGGGAATAAAAAAGGGAAATTTCAAATTTTTTCAGAGGCGTTAAGTTAAGTACAATGGCATTTCAGGGTGTGGATCCCTGTAGGGACAGGGGGACATGTTCCCCCATTATTTTCATAAGTCACCCATTGACTTTGATTTTTCACACAGTAAATTATTTAAAATTGGGGTCATGTTCCCCCCCCCGTCCATATTGAGAACAAATCGCTGCTCCTGTTCATTTGCAGTTTTTTTGTGAAATGTATGGAGTATTAATTGACCCCCCCTCCCCTCCTCTCCCTCTCTCTCTCAGGTTTTTATGATGCCCAGACAGAAGGTTCCTTCTATTGGGCAGACTGCGTCACTTCATCAAGTGGCTTTGCTAACTGGAATTGGAACTTGACTCAACCTGACAATGCCAACGGAAATGAAGATTGCACAGTGCTTCTGGGTGCCAATGAACCAGGGTATTATGCAGACTTTCCTTGTACTAGAGAAGTTAAGTATATCTGTGAAGAAGTCCAGGAGGACAAATGTAAGTTTCTCGTGATCATTTTTGTCAATTTATATTTGATTTATCTTTAGATTTAGATTTATACTAATTATCATCAAAACTTTAAGTAATAATTCACAACGTTATATCATCAGGTTACTTTACACACGTGAATTTATTGAATGACATCTATTTGCATTTTATTGACAAAAGGGGTCTCTTTTGATTGGAGGCAAGTGTACTACTGAGGTCCCAGATTTAGGATAAAAAATTCTACTTGTTCAGTTCAAATTTGCTCTTTTTCAGTTTTTTTTTTAAAGTTCACTGTTTCATTGTTAAAAAAGCTATAACATGCCTTTTGTTGCAATGAAAATATGATCATTTTTATTTTCATGAAAGTGGCGTTTTACCACTGCTTTCAGGCAACTTGATTTCGTAGTAGGAGGAGTCTGTAGATATAATGAAGTCAGCATTGTTTTTGTTGTTATTATCCAATGGCATGAATATAATTTGTTAAAATTTTTGTTTTGAAAAATAAGGCACCATGTCAAAATGTCAGGCTGCAGCCGCCTCGGCTAAGCTGCAGCTGCCTCAGTCTTGCTTTGTTGCTATAGTTTCGCAGTAGTAGGATTTCTTAAGTACTGCTATTGTAATGTGTACAGTAGCAAAGCATGGCTGCAGCTTAGCTGAGGATGGGAGCTGACACGGTGCCCAAAACAGACAGTAGAGAATATGACAATTTAATTTCAGTGCTATGTGCAGTATTTCTGAAATTTAAAATGGAGTCTCTTTCTGATTATAAAGACTACTTAAAGACACAGTTTGATGGTATAACCTTGAAGCCAGACTCTTGAGTGCTACACTCAGGTATGTCCACCAGTATAATGTGGGGAGGTGGGTGTGGAAAGGGCACCAGAAGGGAAGGAGCTCATAACATAACATCAACTTAGAAAAATGACAGATGAGTAGTCATTATTCAATTTATGGCAAGTTATTTTCATACTTATGGCAAGTGATTTATCCTTTTCTTTTTACAGCTCGATTTGATCCCTCAATCGGAAACCCAACAGAGGTTAGGGGTAAGGGTACATCTCAGACCAGTATCCGTGTCAGCTGGACCCCATCATCTACAGCAGATAATTGTGATCAGAATGGCTATGCAATCCTTTACTCAGCAGATGGAGGCACCACTATGGTAAGTAATATTCCATCAAGAGATGCTTCCTTTATCAACAAAGAATCAGGATTAGTATCTTAGTTGCTACATTTTAAAGGAGCTTATTGAGCTGGTTCATGAATTTTATGATGTTTTTCTCACATCTTGATGGTAAATGGTCAAACTGAGAGATTCTGCACATCTAACATACAACTGAAACAGCAGTGTTAGTTGGATCAACAATTAAAATAATTTATTACAAATTCGTGACCCAAATATGTCTCGGGTGGGGAACTGTAAAGGCCAAAGTTCGAAGTGCTCTTTAGGGTTGGCCCTTCGAGCAAACTTAGCCATAAGATCCTCTGGGTTCGGTATAGGTTCGGGATCAAAAACTGTTACTCTATTTAGCTTCCTGAAATCTGCACAGAACCTTACCATTCTATCGGTTTTTTCTACCACCACTCTATGGGGGAGGCCTAGGAGGACTTGGATTTTTCAATCACTCCCATCTCTAACATGGCTTGAATCTCCTTCTTAACTGTCTCCTGCTAGAGGAGCAGGATAAGCTTTTGACCTTACAGGCTCATCTGTAGTCAAATGAATACTGAATTTTATCAAGTTTGTGCACCCAGGAATATCTGTAAACACGTCACAATAATACTCGAGAAGCTCTTTAATGTCTTTTACCTCACTTTGAGACCTAACAGAACTAATATTTACATCATACACTGTCTCTGTCACTGGGCACAAATCAACCTTTGCCTCTTCCCACTCACGCTCTTCGTCATCTACCACGTTTTCATGGGGTTTTAAAATACCACTGGCAGCACTTTCCACTGTGTCAGTTCCTGCCTCGTCACGAGTTACGTAACGCTTTAATAGATTGGGATGGAAGGTTTGCTCATTACCATTGATATCTAACCTATAGTCATTTGGAGCTATCTTCTTTACAATCAAATACGGACCATTCCACTTCATTGTAAGCTTAGTGTGCTCTCTCGGTAGACGTAACAAGACCTGCTCACCAACCTCAAACTTGCGATCTTTCATTCGCATGTTATAATACCTCTTATATTTATGAGTAGACTGTTTTTACTATTACATATTAATCATATGCAACCCGTTCAAAGACAACTAATGAGTGAAGCTTACACCAACTTTGTTGACAGGCTCTCAACTCCTCCTATGAACAGCTGTTGTCATCAAGTCTTGAGTTCTATATACATGTTGTATATTCAAGAGAGGCTGGTCTATCAAGGGCTTAGATGAGCATTGCAAACTACAAGCTCTTAAGCCCATAAAAACTACAATTTTTCATGTTTTCAGTAACTATAGGAAGTGATAAAGGGGGCTAATTAGAAGCATTTTCATGATGTGATTTCCTTCAAACTTGTCAGAAAATAATTGATATCAACTCAGTGAGCCTCTTTAAAGTCACGATATGGGTGAACTGCCAACAAGTTGTTATCTGTCATATACCAAACGAACATACTGTGATCATAAAGACAAGCATTGTAACCGCAATAACTGGACATCAGCTAATCCTATTTGCAGTTTGAATCTTACACCTCTTACCATTTGCATTTTGTAAATACCAAAGGAAGATGCACTGCAGAAGTATGCCTAACACAACAAATTCTTTTGTCTATTCTTTTTTTCACTGGGTGTAAAAATTTGCTTTTAGTTTATATCACTAAAACATGATTCTTGTCCTCTCCTTTTACAGAGTATGACAACTGTTGATGGCATAGACACAAACATGGCAGACATACCTGATCTAATGGTATACTCTACTTACACTGTATGGGTTGTTGCCAATACTTTCAGCACTGGTATTGGTCAAAGAGATGATACTATCACAGTCACCACACTATCACCAGCTGGTAAGTTTGGGCATTCACATCAAGGGGTAGGAGGGGGGCAGGCTCCCATAAAACATTTTTTCATTACTTTCGTTGACTGTCACACTAGCTGTTCTCTAAGGTACCATGTCAAAACATCAGGCTGCAGCTGCCTGTGCCAAGCTGCAGGGGCTGAAGCCATGCTTTGTTGCTACACACATTACAATAGCAGGATTAAGTTAACACTGCTATTCTAATGTGAACAGTAACAAAGCATTGCTGCAGCTGCTGCAGCATGGCTGAGGGAGCTGCAACTTGGCTATTTTGACATGATGCCTAAATCTACTCCACTGTATGAATATCTACATTCCTAATTTATTACTACCTAACAGCCTCGGAACTCATTTGTGCAGATGTCTGTACCAGGCTACTTGCATCAGGCAGTGGTATTGAGTAGTGCACTTGCCCTTGTGATACTTTGCATGCCCTGGCCTGTCAGGAGGGGGATTTGATGAGCCCTGGGGCTAGGGGTGAAATAGCTTGTTGGTGGATTATATGACTAACAAGTATGTCATAGTTAAAGACAAAAATTTACTGTTTTATAAATGCCAAATCCTTTTTTGTAATGTTTTCTGAGTTGCATAGATTTCCATTTTGTTAAGTCGGTTTCCACTTTGGAAAGTTAGGATACCATACTACAATAACAGTAAATTTTTTGTTGTTGGTTATTAAAATTTACGATGAAACTTTAAAGATCGTGTTGACTTTTTATATTTTGATGGGTTTATGGAGTTGTAGATCACAATTTAGTTGGCCTAAGTGCAGGCCTGTAGCCAGACAAGGTACTGAAGGGTGCGAAATGGCTTCAAGCAGGGGCAAAAAATTTTTCGGGGCCAAATGTGTAAAAATGTATTAAGTCAATGGAAACTTGAAACTTTCTTGGGGGAGGACAAAAAAATTTTCAGGGGGGCTTTGCCCCCTCTGACCCCCTTCCCCCTTGGCGCTATGGACCTGCTTAAATGACTTTTTATTCCTTTGAAGATGGTGATAAATAAATGAAGATACTATGTATGTGAAGTTTCTCAATTTTTTGTTGTGCGTTTTTTTCGTCTTCCCAATTTTTCCTGTTCCCGTTGTTCCACGCTGATTTCCATAAAGTTTGCTCGTTTT
>WURT03607784.1:0-20423 GCA_009936505.3 Holothuria glaberrima
TGAAAGCTGTAATCAGATTATATATCCTTGGTGGAACAGGGAACTTACTGTTTAATTGACCATGAACATATATATTGCCCCAAATAGCTATACCATAAGTACTAGCTACTATTATATAAATATACACAGCTTTTAGAAAAAGTTATACAGGATGTTTCCCACTGCATGCAAACCTGAAGCTTCTTCTGAAAGGATTTACCACCCGAGTGTCACAAGAATGAACAAGTATCATAGGTGTAGGAAGCAGGGGTTGGGGGCTAAAACCCCTCAGTCAACCATATGCTTCCTCCCCTAGATCCAAGGACGAAACCCCCATATTTGTCTCTTCCGTGAGAAATGTGAAAAATTTGCAGTACTTTACCTTAAAAATTGTCCAAAAATGATGCACCAAATTGCATCTAATTAGACCCTCAAATATCCAAAAAATTTTCCACAGGGGAGGGATACCCCTTCCCTTAGACACCTCCCCCAGGACGGCGATCCGAAACAAGATTCAGCCCCCAATCTCCAACAGCTTCCTACGCCTATGACAAGTATCGTTAAATTTTATGCAGAGCTCACTGATACGAAAACAACTAAGTGGTTACGTGATGTTCAGTGGCCCTTTACAATTTAAAATTACACTTTAATAGCGGGAGAAAACAACGTGTCTTTTCAAGACGTTTTTGTTGACAGAAGTAACCTAAATTTTTTTTGACACTTTCAGCACCTTCGTTTTGACCCTCCGACATTCCTGAGTGTTGAGACTCTTTCACGGTCTTATCAAATTGCTCACCTCTGAATTCATCCTTTGCCTCTTAGTCTATCTTTAGGTGTTCTCAGAAAAAATAACACATTTCTGGTTATACTTTTTATGCTGCGAGAACAGTTTATTCTTTTTGGACAGAGTTTGCCAGGTGTTTCATTTACACATTTCTAACCACACTATGAGGCATCGTTACTTTCGTTTTCCTGTGGTACTAATTTGAAAGTTGAGTCAAACGTTTGTACACAGCTTTATTAACCCACAGCACGCCGTGAAAAAAAACCCATTCGTTTGCTTCTATTATTAGAAAATCGGATTCGGAGTATGGATTTCGCCGCCACTTTGACCAAATCCGAGAATACAGAATTTTACATGAAGTATTTGTCGGCTAGATGTGGGAACGTGACGAGCAAAAGTAAGCTGTGTTTTTGTAACGCTTGTAATACTCTGCTGACTTTGAATATCATTGTAAGATGTCACACTGTTACTTCCCAACACCATAGTAAAACATTCGATATAATTCAAAGCTTAAAGGGGAAATGCAGTCACCCCAATCAAAATTAGTATGCCCCGTCATCCTAATTCATGAATGGCCTATTTTGATCATAACACAGTATTTTTTGTAAGTGAATTGTGAAATTCAAGGAGAATTTCCTCCTCGCTTTACCTTTTTTTTGTAATAATTATGTTCAAAAACGTCTTCACATGTGCTTGTAAAGCAATAAGAGGAGATTTGCAAAAGTTTGCTGATTTTCAAAGCAAACTTTGGGGCGGCTGCCTATTACCTTTAATTAATCTTTCGTACAAACTGTCAAGCACATCACTGCAGGGTTTTCCCTCGGCCACACAATTTATAAATTTCATTACCTTTTGCTTAAGATGACAAATGACACAAAATAAACAAAATGCCATTAAAAGATACCAAATTATTAAATAAGCCTATCGTAATTTGCGTGTACCGTTGACGTGCATGATCTACAGAGAGTGTAGCTAAATCCATGGATTAAACTAATACATTATCTGAAGTAGTCTCTACACGCTGCGGTAATTTTATCAACGTATACCGAATTTTAACTGATTGAAAAAGGTATGTAAAAAAGAAAACACTAATATACCGATTTACAGCAAATATCATCAAATTAATATAAATTATTTTTTAGGAAAACAATGGCATAAATTCATAAAAAAATTTCGAAGATTGAGTAACAATTCTGACTTTTTAATCATCCGAAATGAAACACCAGCTATGTCTTCTTTAGGCGCTATCATCTCGTAAGGGCAAACCAAGGTCAACAAGATCAATACGATGCCATTATAAGATTACACAGGGAAGTGTATGCATAAAATGCCGTTTGATAGGATTAGAATCAAGTTTTGTAGGCGCTTCGGAATATATTGTAATAAATCCACTCGTCTAAAATTGTACATTCTTTAAAGTCAAAAGGAATACAAGAATCAGTTATTCCTGGGATTAACAAATTACACAACCGGAAACAAGCCCTTGAGCTATAATTCAGAGTTTTAGTTAATTAGTTGGCAATAGCTCCGTTTTCTGTCAATATGATAAAAATGTACCCAAACAAGCTGTGGTCATGGCAACTGAATCTTATACAAATCTCAAAATCCTAAAAGGGGTGACACGAACCAAGTCAGTGCCAACGTTGTGATAACAAGAGGTCACTATGACTGAAATGCGACTTTCTTTTCGACAAAAAATATCAAATCATTTTATGACTTATTTCAGGCAAAAGATAATCTATTTTGTGGCAAATGTGTGATATTTTGAATTACGTTTTGTACAAAAGTGCTCATCCTCCCACTCAAAGGAGTTCTTTCCACTCATATGCGTAAAGGAAGACGTTTCACAAGAGACGCCGGAGGTGTTTGACCTTCAAACCTTCCCTGCTTAGCAAATAATCAAGACGGATGTTGCCAAGAAAACGACATTTTCAGCCCTAAAATTGACAACCGAATTGCTCAGCAGGGTGTGGAGGTTACCTCCCTAAATCCTCGCCCTCATACGCCAAAGACTACTCTCAGGCAGATCATCGGCTACCAATCTTCATAAAATTGGAATTTTGCTATTTGAAGTACGAGAGCCGAGAAAAAAATCAACCACAGGAAGAAACGAAAAATAAGGTAAAAAAAAAAAAACCTTAACTAAACCAGACTGAAATATAGAAGAAAAATTGTTTTTCATTTCCTCTAGCAATCTTTTTCTTGAGAAATAACATTTTAATGAAACAGCTATTTGATTACTGCAGTACTACACAAACCAGAACAGGTCGTAATGTGGTGGACTGGCGAATTTAATTGACAAAATCGATACATTTCCTTTTAAATTTTTCTCCTCTATACTTGTTGATTTAAATAATCTTTCAAGGCCAGTCGTTAATTTATCCAAACAACTACTATTTACATACATTATCCAGTCAGTACGCTTGACGGTGAGATATATCTGAGGAAAAGGATATGTATAGTAATTCTTCAGTTGAAAAGTTGACAACAAATATTTGGTCACTTTATGTGACGATACCAGACATGTGGATGTCCTTGTTATTCTAAACAGGAATTTTCGCGGGAATTCTATTTGGCTTTTGTGAATCTTCTTACGGGGCATCAATTCAGCGCTGTAACAATGTATGTTTTTCTTACAGTGAAAACAGGTAATTTTCGTAGGGTCACGAGGCCGGGAGGGATCTCAATTCGAGCTCAATATTTGGTATTTCCGGACGAAATGTATATACAATTGTCTAGCAAAAAATGTATTAAAATTTCTCACAAAAGTGATCATGTCCCCCTTCTGTTGAGAGTGGCCCCTGATGCTTGTGTGTGATAGGGATTTGAAAGATTGGTAAGGTCTCGGAGTTTAGGGATTATAGTCCTTGTTTGTACCCGTCTTTGGTTCTCTCTATTCAGGGAACAAATCCTTGCAACATGCTTCCTGAATAATGTAACATCTGTATGCCTCCCATGGGAAGACTTTCCCTTGGGTTCATAGGAAGAGAAACGAAATAGTTAAATCCAGCAAGTATTCTCAATAATTTCCAGACATCGAACGATTTGGTATGTCATAAACGACCGAGCCCCCTCCGAGAATCCCCTTACCTCCAAACGGTACATCTTCTCAAGTATTATTCATCTGGCAGAGTTTGTGGTCTTATGACTGGCCTTGCCTTTAGTCCAATGTTTGCGGCCGAGGCCTCCTAAGATGTTTGCCTAGTCTTCATGGACTCACCTCGCAAATTACCCGAGTCTTGTTCGAGACCAGTGAGTGACCGAAAGTTGTTCGTGGCCTGTCTGAGGTCAGCTGTTTATGTAACCTTGCAACTTTCAAAAGATCTTATGAAACAATGCAAGTGTTTTCTTCTAAAAATCATTTTAAAGAAAGATACACCCAAAGTATACGTTTCACTCTGGGGTAAGCAAAAGTCTCAATTGCTGACTGCTCTTTGATTGACATCAGAATTACAAAATTCCAAAGATGCAGAGTAGCCCATATTACACAGCATGCAAAGAGATTGTTTTGATTACTCAATAGGGCCTTGTATGCTCACCAGGATATGACCTTAAAAGTAATAAACTATGCTTGTTCCTGCAAATGGAGAAGCTAAAGACAGATATGGGTGGGGCTAGGACTAACTTAGTAGGGAGAATTGCAACTGTCTGGTATGGGGAAATATCCCCTTTAAAGTATGCAATAGTTTCAAAGTGTGCTATTAAGGTTGCCGCCATACGGTATCACATCAGTTCACAAACTGGTTCACAATTAACTAGGTCAGGTTACACTTGGTATACCTTTAACGATAGACTACAGAGATAACCGAAAGCTAAACTTTTGGTTTAAGGGCAATTTATTTTTTGAAGATCACACTTCACTGTAACTGCATTCAGAATCCAGACGTATGGTTAGCAGAGGTATCGGAGAAGGAATGAAGTGACGCTGTAACGATCTCTTGGATCAATTGGGGGAAGTCATATGTAACTCTTGCCTACGTAGCAGACTGTATGGTGTATACCTTATTCAGTCTTAGGTGGTTTGTGAAGCCTTGAGGGGATACTGAACCAACCGAGTCTGCTTCACGGGGTAATGTAACTCAGGCCATTATGTTCCACCAAGAACCTTCACTCTGGTTTGTTAACAGTAACTTGCACAGTCAGTTGTGTCCCCAGTTAAAGGGGGAATGCAGTCACCCCAATAAAGAATTGTATAGTAGACTATCCTATTTCCTGAATAGCTCTTGAGAATCACGTGACAATATTTTTCTCACTCAATTGTAAAATTTACGAGGAGCAACTGCTTGATTTACCTTGAATATGCAATATTTATGTCCTAAAATATAATAAAAGATACTTGGAAGAGAAATAAGAAGAAATTGTGACATTTAGCTATTGTTTCAAAAAAGTGACAATCAACGGTTGCCTTGAGCAATATAAACTGGTGGGGAGGAGAGGCTAGAAGTAACTCAAAGGGCAATTCTCATCATCCCAGAAAATTTCAATTCTCCCAGCTAAGTTACTTCTAGCCTCTCCCATAACTGACATAAAGACACAAACCTTGTGCAGACACAAATCTAATTCATTGCTTAAAGCCATGTCCTGGTGAACATACAAAGCTACAATGTGTAGGCTAATCCAAGTACTCTCTCTGCATAGTGTGGAATATGTGAGCTATACACTATGCATCTTTTGAATTTTCAAACTTTGATGTCAATCAAAACACCGTCACCAACTGAGAATTTTGATACCCCCCCCCCCACTAAAATATATTTTGGGGTGACGAGTCTTTGTCTGTAAAAGGGATATGACATCCCGCCAAACCAGGCAGTTGCGAGCAACTCCCTACGCAAACCCTAGAGTTATAAATGCAGTTGGTAACTGCCAGTGCACTTTGACTGACATTTGTTCAAACAATACACTTTCACTTTGGTTGGTGAGCAATGACTTGTAGGGTATGTTGCGTCCCCAATTTAGCTCACACAATGGCAATCTTGACTCGAGGAATATAAACTCAATGCAGGCTACTGTGGCTCTCTTGTCGGAGGTGTACTAGACAGGAGGTGGGAGGAGGTGCTAGAAGTTAACTTAAAGGCACTCTAATCTCACCCCAGACGGTAACAATGCTCCCTACAAGTTAACTTTTAGCTCCTCCTCCAGTTCAAGCCGCCAGAGCTACAGGAGCCTGCACTGAATTTAAATTGCTCGAGGCAATATTATGAGCTAAATTGCGGACACAGCTGACTGTACAATCTATTGTACAATCTATTGTACACTGTATCTACACAGCATGTTTTGTTTTGTGTTTTTGCACGCCTATTTCGGAGCGAAAATCAAATAATTTACATTGTGATAACATTTTGGGGATGACTTTGCCAAATCCCTTATTGATGCTGCTTCGAATACTTTCCGTAATATTCAGAAAAAAATCTTGCAAATACAGTTCCATCACTAGGACCTTCAGAGTTAATTCTGTAATATTATTTTTTGCTGAAGAGCCGTAAGTTATCATTCTAATATCATGCATTCAGGATTTTATGAGAAGAAGAAGGTTCAGGTCGAAATGAGTCACACCCTAAGGTTTCATTTCTAGGCCCCCGTAACTAGATGACGTTGATGGGCACGGGTCCAAAGGAAAATACAGGAACCAGGCGTAGAAGCTTGAAGAAGCTCTAGGGTATTCACAAAATTGCAAGCGTTAGAACGAGGTATTTCAGTATGTTAGAATGGCATTGGAGAGTTAAATGCAAACAAGCAACCACCCACTACCACCACCAAAGAAAATGATTTTTTTTTACAAATGCCTATTTTTATTTTTTTATGATGATGGAGCTTTTCGGACGCATGAAAATGGGGTTATTGCATTTAAATTTGACATTAAAATTGTACTCAAGCTGTCCAATGAGAAGAAAGGCGTATACAATCACAATTATCTTGGTACTGTCAGAGAGTGCGTTACGCCGAATGGCGCCGAAAAATCACATTTTTGTTATCTCATTATTCATTGCAAGTAGTATCCATGTCGTCTCTTTCCCTTCCCGTTTCACTAAACAGTTGTTGATTTGTGAATTTTGTTTGCTAGAAAATAGTCTACATTCCCTTCTTTTGACCCGTGCATTTACAAAAAAGAGTCAGCAAACGTCTAACATCATCTCGGCGTCGACTATTTTACAAGTGGCTATCAAAAGCACCCAGCAGGAAACGTAGCGTTTTCCCTAGCTGTGCGAACCCTCTGCGGTGCGAGAAACAGCGTTTTTATTGATCTTCAAACTGAGGAAGCAAGTTCTGGCCTCTTCAGAAGGAGCCTTATATGTCTATAGGAATCGTTTATCGGTATACCGTGTTTATCGGTATACCGTGTTTATCGGTATTATGGTCATTGTTGTATGATCCTCAGGCTGTCGGCAGTATGCGACTACACACTGCATCAACACCGAAATCAACTATAAAGTTGAAGAACCAATATCAAGTGTACGCATGCCCGGGCATACACTCGGCTCATTACAAAGGCGCCATAGGCTCACATAGGACCATATAGAACTACATAGGCGCACTTAAGTACGCGGTAGTTCTAACCGTTCACCGTTTCAACAGTTGTCACAATGGCACGATTCCGTTCCGCTAAAAAGAAAAGAACATAGCTCTGGTTTAGTTTAGCTAGGGAACCGTGACAGGGCAGAACGGAATAACGTAACCAGAACACATGTAGCTCGTATAAGCAACGACATCATCTGATCAGGGAGCTCCCTGATCAGATGGCATGACAACTTGACAAGACTGCTGAAAGTAAAAAGTTTCACCAACGGTTCCACCACCCTTCCTAATATAGTGTAGTAAAACGAGGCATCTTTATAAAAAAAAAATATATACAAAACCAAGAGCTGAAAGAGCTCATAAACTGTGTGATTGATAAACCTGTATGCTTATGGAATTTGTTTTAATTTAACGTCTCCACAGATTAAATCATACACTTATTCATTTGAGCCTTCGGCAGATTTGTAGAAACATACTCTCTGGAGACATGAACAAATTAGTATCAATGTTCATCTTTAAAGGAATACCAAGATGATAAAATTTACCGAAATAGCATCAAGCAAGGATTCTAGCTATTCTTATATACATTTTTTGTAATTATTACCATAGGCTTTTATATGAAATACTAGACACGTACGGTAACGTTTTCTAGACTTTACTACCACAAGATAGAAATTTGAAAAATATCACATTCGATCTGTTACCTTTTTATTAGGATTTATTTTTCAACTTGAAACCGTTGTTTGGTTAAACTGATTTTAATTAAATTTCATTTGAAGACTTCGCTTTAGATTGAAAGTATTTGGAACGCCAAATGGGACGGATTAAATTAAGGACTTCGGAGCGTTCACACCAAAACCGAAATCTGCTACAATTTGCCGGCGGGATGCGGAATTTTTTTCCCAGCACAAACAGGGGCAATTTTATTTTTATGAAAATTAACAAAATCATCCCATTCGTTTTGGGATAACAAATTTCGAGTCCCGCCCGCAAAACGCAGCAGATTTCGGTTTTGGTGTGAATGCACCTTAAGTTTAAACTAAGTGAAACTAGGATTAGACAGTTAACAGAGGACAGTATACACAGGTCGTGGATGCACATAAGAGTAATTATTTCTTTTCGACTATGATCAGAAGGTAACGACGCAGAGGTGTAGCTTACTAAATCCCAGTCCTCCTTAAGTAACAACCATTAACCTCTCTTCAGACTGATAAGAGCAGTAACCACTTCCCCAAACCGGGAACAGTGGAGATGCTGTACCAGTCAAAGACCTGACGACCGTCTGCTTCCTGAAGTGGCCAACTTCCTGTGTTGGGCAGTCGCAGAAACCACCCCCCCCCCGTGAACAGTATTGACAATCAAACAATTGCAACTGAATCACCAGAAAATGTTCAACTGGTTCTACAGGGATTCGACAGGGATTCGATTTGATCAAGAAACTCTCCTAAGTTGATTGATAAATCAATTAACAAGTAAATTTCTTACCCTCGCAGAGAGGACTTTATATGTGCCGAGCCCCTCTTTAAGGTTTCTAAAGGAGGGATATGACTTAACTAGGAATAAACCGCACAGCCTGCTAAGAAGGCAAATATTCCCCGATGTAATTTTAAAAGCCAGTCATATTGCTAAGGTTAAAGTTTACGTGCTGGTTATGGGGAAGCCAATACGACACTTTTGTTCCAAATGAAAAGTAACCGAATTCTCTGAGGAAAATCTGAACACTTCTTATAAAATTACATTTGCCCTTCTGAGTTTATTTATACCACTTAAGTTAATCAAAGTGTCCTAGAAACAGACCATTTCACAAACAAGATCACATAATATTTACAATATTTTCGTCGGTACGTGATTTTTTTTATTTGAGCAACGATGAGCATTTGCATGTACGTACATATTAATCAAGTGATTGGCTGTAGGCTTTGATAGCTCACAGCTGATAGCTATGGGGAATCAGTGATTACAAATAAGGTTGAGCTACTTATATGCTGGAGAACACAGTAAAGTTTACAAAATTCTGTATGTCATTTGATACGATTTACGGGAGTAAGTCAAGAGAATTCTCCTTGAAGATGGAAAACACGGTAGATTCTTCGATAGGGTGTATCACCGACTTAAACTGTAAAGGATTCACTTACCATGAAATTAAATTTAGGAAACATAAGTCATTATTATTTTGAGCAACCGGGAATTAAAGGACCGGGAATTAATTACTTTAATTCATCCCGTGTTATACATAGGCTACAAGGATTTCCCGCCATAAGTGGTGACTTTTACTGATTTTCTGATTCTTTGTTTGTCTAATTGGCGCCTCTCTCAAGAAATTTATTTAAGGGCTAAAACTTCGCTTTTCAGTAGCATATCTCAAAGAAATTATCATCTATCATTGCCGCAGCAATCTTGGAGCTACTCCAATAGTCTTTGACGAGAGATGGTTTTAGAAAGAGAAAATAATTCGTTAGATAGCCGATGTGTTTCTTACAACTTCAACCGATGTCAAAATCTTTCCCGTGTTTCAACTTTATAAATTTACATTTCCTATTTCATTGTCCGACGTACTCTCTGATGTGATGCTTTCATCAGCCATCAAACGTACATGCCAGAAATTACGCTATTGTCGGGCAGGGGGCAAGTCATTTACTTTTTTGTGGGAAGGGGGTTGAATTGCATTTGACTTTCTTAAACAGAGCGGGACACTAAAACCTACAATGTTTAAGATTTTAAAAAGGGTACCAAGACAATTTCCAAAATTTTACAAGGGTACTAAGCACGTATACCGTATAAAACCGGGAAGAAGTGCCTGCTAAGGATTTGTACTGCGTGGTTGCTCGTACTCTGATGTTCTCGTACTTTTTCTACGTGAACCGGGGCTACTAGGATTTCAAAAGTGGAAGCAAACAAAAATACAAGGGCAAAATGATGTTGGTACGCATTGCTACCGTATCCTGTATACCTATGTACTGGAGCTGACCGGGGGTAGGGTAACGGCGAAGGTCAGGACTGGGGAAATGCCCCCACCCCCTCTTGGTGGCGCCATTGCTTAGTGATTGTTTTGCACTTACGTGTTGTTTTGAAAAGAAACAACAGAACGGAATATAGGAACTTCCTATATCTTTACCAATTATAGAAAAAATGAAAGTATTTGTGCGTATTTTTGAAGCCTATACACTATACTGTATAATATAACACCTTATTAATTCCTCTGCATCTGACTGGAGGATTGGTCGTCAATGCCATGGGTTATTCGGTACTAACACACGGTCGTTAGTTATTATATAGTAACCCACGGCTGTGACGTCAGCCATGGGGGTACGTACAGTCAAATTTTGACCAAAAGCTATGATTTAGGAATTAAGGTGTTATGTAAAACAAATAATGATTTTTTCCATTCCTGCGATAGTATGAATAATTTCATTCGTTTAAAGATTGAACGTTCTATTCAATCTTTCAACTCATGAAATTATTCATACTATTGCACTCATAAGCATTCATTACTCGTATATTAAGTAGTAGCTAATTATACTAAATACATAGTGAAGTTATGAATAGCCCATGTGGAAGCATGTGACAAGAAATTACTAACGGAACGATTTGCCTGGCAGGAATGTATACTTTATGATGCAGCAGAAGGCTGTATGCTTCATTCGATTGATATCATTGTACAAAGCACTGCAAGTTAAAACCTTGGTAAAGGCCGTCGACGACTTATAAATGGGGACAAGGTAGTTACTGCCGTCAGTTGATATTGATTTAAAAGGGCACTGAGAAAAGGCATATAAGGTCAGTACCTTCAATTAGCCTACTCTATGCATCACTACTAGGTGTGCTCAAAGTAGTAGAAAAGTAAGGACTTACTTCTGTATGTTAGATTCTGTATGTTCAGTTGTTAATCACGCATTTCTTTCTATTATGAACGTGATGCTCATTCTTGTTGTACTTAGGGAAACTCAAAATATCTCTTACAGATTGGCTGATATTTTAACAACTTTAAATGGTATCACCAAATACGACCATTCCAATTCGATAATTCACCAATGCACAGTACATAACATCGGCCGACCCCGATGTACTGATTCAATGATTGGCTGAGTCTTATATTCGTTCAGAGTGCCATTGACCGGTATATCTTACTAGAGGATGGTTATTGAAATCAAATCGCTTCCTCTAAATTCGTATTCACATTTATAAACAATCAAAGAATCAGGTTTGAAGTTTTAAGAAGCATAAAAACAAGAAAAGTGGCATACCAAGCTCGATATATCATACCTCATCTTTACGTAGGCCAGCGTACGAGGCGTGGAGGTGACGATTCAGAATCCGAACAGGAAATTTACTCTTTTCTGGAAAATACACTCTCTTTTGTTCAAACCTGAGATATCAAAATTGCTAAAATTTTGGGCAAAACACCCATTTCCTAAATGAAACTAGTCGGTACGCTTCGTATCTTTATTTCATTTGTCGATTAGTATAGACAGCAGCGTAGGAATTTAGTTGGGGCCCCCTTAACCCTCGAGGCCCCTGGACATTGTCCACACAGTCCACCCGCTTGCTACGCCAGTGTGTATAGAAAGATTCCCATCTTTCATAAGGTAACAGCTATTTCCTACTTGTTTCAAGTCTATTAGCACCATTAGCTCATTCCCTAACTTGTACTTCTTTGTGATCTATCGCCATTTTTAGTCAAAAAGTCTACTAAATCATTCAGAAAATAATTTCATGTGACATACACGCTGAATACTGCAGTTTTGAAATCTGATACGGACAGACACAGTCTCGACAAGCCCCTGTAAAATAGGGAGAAAAAGGAATGGAGCAAAAACTGAAACATAAAACTACACAGCAAATTATTTAACTATTAAAGTTATTTAAGAATCAGAGTGTATAAAGACCAATGCTTTCGCGAAATCAATTTTAACACCAATTTTCCATGTCAAATTTAAGATCTTTTGGTGGCCGTAGCCTTTTGAAAAGTGCACCCCGTTTATGGAACTATTTGTGCTCGATAGTGCACTATTGAACAACGTTTGGTGAAATATTTATAATTAAATTCCGGTGAATTTCATTGATTAAAAAGGAGCAGAAAAAATTATGTACATGAACCAACAGCATTTTAATGGCATGTTTCACTTTGAAGGATAATTGCTTTCTAAGAAATGGCCATTTTTCAAGAAGGCAAGTAGTGTATGATAGAAAGTATGTGATGGCACATTGAAAGATCGTAAGACATTTTTATGTAACAGCTTATTAATTCCTCTACATCAGATTGTAGGATTGGTGGTCACATGCAATGGGTTATTTGGTACTATTGCACGGTCGTTTGTTATCCATCGTGGGTTAGTCTAGAATAACGCACAGTTTTTGTTTCTATCCGTTTTTTGAATTAAAGTTTGACCAAAATCTGGCCTATTTAGGAAGTAAGGTGTTACATAAAACAAATAATGAATGTTTTCCATTCGTTCGATAGTATGAATAATTTCATTCGTGGAAAGATGTACGTTCTATTCAACTCGGCTTCGCCTCGTTGAAAAGAACGTTCAATCTTTCAACTCAAGAAATTATTCATACTATCACACTCATAAACATTCATTATTTGTATATTATATTATGGTAATATTTCTTTCAATGCTTACACCATTGTGCAAATTATTAAACAACTGATCATATAATTGCCAATTATACTAGAATTTTTAAAGTTATACAGATTGCAATGGCCATAATAATACCCAGGAATCTCAATAGTAGCAAATATCAGGTCTAGAGCAATTTAGTATAATTTTCCAAAAAATAAAACAAAAGCGACAATTTTGGATATGTCAAATTTATGTTACACTATGCAAATAATACGTATTTCAAGATCGAAAATATCTATAAAAATATATTAGAGGAGGAATGTCTCGAGTAGCTCATAAAAGTCACGTGACGTGGACGGTATTTTTTATGAAAACTTTTTGTCCTATCACGTATTTTTATTAATAGAGTTAAGGAATGTGACCTTAGCCTTCTCACTTCTTCTACAGTTAAAAATTTTGATCAATAACGAAAAATTCTACCTAAAAGGTTCCTTTTTTATCTTCTACTAGTTTGCTTTTTTTCTTTACAGTTCTTAATTGTTTGGAATACAAAGATTCATTCTTTTCTAATTTAATTCAACTATGTTGCAATGAATGATATTTTTTTTTATTTATTTTCCTACGACGTCCTTTTGCGTTTCCGTGCTTAATCTAAATGCCAGGAACAGCCGGGTTTTTAAAAATATAAGCGGCAAAAATAGGAATACGATATCTATTGTCAAAGCATTTCCTCCAATATAATAGCGTAAAGACGGTACAAACATTCCCCTCATACGAAAGTATTTGCCCTACTCGATTTGTGCAATTACAAGAGAAAAGTATTTTAATATTTTGACAACAAATAAAACATTTCAAATCTAAAAAGCGTAATTCCAAGACGCAGAGTTAGTCTTGCTTTCATATCTCTATCTGACAAGTAAAATACAAATAATTCAATAAAAAGCGCTATCGGTAGAAATAAATGGTCTAAGTGAAACAACACGACAAAATTATAACGTACAGATAGAACTAATTGACATAGAGAGAGAACAGCCAATTCAATGAAAGGAAAATTATTGGAAAGTTTACTGAGCAAATAAAATGTATAAACATGTTCTATTCACTCCAGTTTCAGATAGCGACAAAAAGTATTTTGTGAAGGATCAAATTTTAAAGAAACTGGAAAGAAATAACATAATGTTACAATGGAAATAATCTAAGACTGACCAGGAAAACTGCTTTGTCTTACTTCGTTTATCTTTTTGAAGAAGTTGACCATATGTCAATAGAGGGAAAGAAAATTTTGTAAAAATATTCAAACCGTGCAAAAATGTTGAAAAATGACGGGATATCCAAGAAACAAAATGAGAGTGAAACTGGAAACTAAGGGATTAAAATATGCAGAGCAAACAATCATATTAACTCTAAAATAGAACATCTAAGCTTTTAAAACTGTTGATAATTAAGCAACCGAGTAAAATAAACACATTTAAGAGTCTTCTAGATTTAAATACGTTCATAGGACTAAAGGGTGGGGTAGAAGGTTGGGTGCAGAAGCCCTCATTGGGGCAGAATTAAAAAGGTTCTGCAAATATGCCTGATCCCCTCCCCCTCTTTAAGATGACAGGGGCAGTGTGTTTATAAATATTAATGTTAATACAGACATCAGTGCTCGTTTTCTTCAAAGTTTTATGCGTTGCAGAGAACTCAGTGAAATAAAATCCTAAAATTTAGTTGTCTGTTGACAGATCTAAAAAAAGAGTACAAAGATGACATGATATTAAAAACAATATCCTTCCGTTTTGTTTTCATTGATATACTGTAGCTTCAACTCTCAGAATAAATATTGTAACATCATAATCTAATTAAAGGCCAACCGTTGAACTGGAGCTATCGAACTTTTCCAATTAATAGTCAACCTTAGATGCCTGAAATAGAATCGAAGGGATACAATCAAGATTGACAATCCTCGTGGTAGTTTAAAATCAATAAAGCCACTAGATCGTAGGAGGGTAGGATATAAACACGTCAGCGAAAGAAGGAAAAGACTATAGTTGGAAAACAGAACAGATAACCAAGATAGAAGATTCTAAACGTGTGAAAGTAAATTTAAAGTTTGATGTAATCAACGCTGATTGACAAGTTCCACGATTGGATATGATGGAATTTTCACGGTTTGAGGACAAGTTTTATCGCATTTGCACTTCTCATGAATGGAGCGCTGTCTCTTACTCTGAAGGATGTAATGATATTTGAACAAAGGAGGAATAATGAATAGGTTAAAAATTTTTAGATGAATTTACGACTTGTGTAAATTCATTATTTTTTTTTTTTATTTTAGAAGTTCAAGATTAATATCACGGCGCTATTACTGAGTACCGGCCAAAATTGACTAGTAGTAGTGAATTTTTATATTGAAAGCGATGCCACGTTAATAACATTTAAGTCTTCATCATGTAGGGGAGCCATTGACAAAGGACGTATAGAATTGCAGTCAAACGTTCATTTCCGGTTATAACCCAATCATTCCCGGTCTTTCCTGTCATGAAGGTACAGGGCCTCCGACAGATGTTGTCTAATGAGTCCTGATTATTGTTGTTTGACGCGTTGAAATTTATCTACACTTGTAGAAAGCGCAGGTTACGTTGAGCATTCTGTAAAAAGTAGATATATGACCCAGCATTGGACCCCAGCAGTTTTCTCAGAGACGTAATAATTTGATAGACACAAGCATGCTCCACATGATCGCATTTCAGCACTCCTTTCATTTTCAACCGTTGGCGGCCTTAGCCTATGGGATTAGTGACATTATGTACCCCACTTAGACAAGAGAATGGGGGGGGGGGTGAAAAACCTCTTTATTAGTGCGATCAATACAGCATGCCACCTCGTTTCCGCCGTCCCTGGACGTAGAGCGTCTTATTGGGTCACCAGTCAACAGATGCTTGATAGCGATCAGGTATGTTTAAGGTCCTTGTTTGAATCCAACGAAGCGATTGAGTCCAAGATCTGGATTTATAAAAAAAAGTAAAAAAACCTTTACTGTAATTTCTTGAAACCTTTCTTTATCAATGAAGATGTAGGATAGTGTGTCAACGGTCGTTTTAAAATAAAGTGAGATTCTGGCTCTAAGACATAATGAAGGGGCACGCCAGTGAGACAGAGGATTTAAACGTTGTGGCAGTGGCAATTTAACAAGGCGTTGAGGACATCCGCCCTCTAACTCTGATTGAGCGCATTATACCGGCTCCTCGCGTATTGAAGACGTATGGTCTGTAGAAATAAACTTGTGCTTCAAAGTGCTTTACCGTTATTCTACAGGCGTTCGGGATAACAATTTCTCTCTGATCTCACCCAAACCACGGTATGGCTACTGTAGGCTTTGGTGCCATCTTGCGTCTCTCTTTAGGCAGCCCTCTCCCATATAAAAAATCCCGATCCAGTTAACAGGCCAGTAGTCAAGAGGGCAGAGGCGGGGGGGGGGCGAAGCCACCTTGAAAAATTTTTCGCTTTAGGAAGTTTTCAACTTGCCATTGACTTGATATATTTTTACGCATTTGGCCTCCTGAAAGATCCCTCCCCCCCTTGGAAGCCATTCCGCCCCTTCTGTACCTTGTCTGGCTACGGGCCTGCCACTTTCGGATTCTGGACAACATTTTGGTCTTTCATTGCACTGAATTTGACCCAGCTAAAATTGAGTTCTAGAAAAACAGTGAGAAATGAAAAATTCTGATTTATTTTGTACAATTTTCAACATTTATTTTCTTTACACATATTGACTTAAAATAACAGTAATTTATCTTTTTTTAAATATATCTTCAATGTTAATCGTTTATTTAATACAATTTTTTTTGTATTTTACACAGACTCTGCATGACAACTAACTTACGGTAGGTGAAGATGGTGACGGCCATGGTGACGAGTATGACAACCACATCAGATGGCGTTACTGCGTCCCCTCCCTCGGGAGCAGAAGATCTGTGGGTGGTAGTCTTAATGGTCATCCTTGGAGTTATAGGTGTCATCGGTAACACACTTGTTTGTATCATCATTGTACGGGCCAAATTTCTTCATAACCTCACCAACTACCTGATTCTCAGTTTAGCATTTGCTGACCTGAGCGCATCTTTCTTCTTGGTCACGAACGTGTTTCCTTTAGAAGCTGGATTGGTCACAACCCCACCCCAGGGGATGGTCGCCGCTGAAATATTCTGCAGGTTATACAGCAGTCGACATTTTTTTTGGGTCAGCGTGACAGCTTCTGTTTTTAATCTCATCTTTGTTACGTTCGAGAGATTTTTCGCAATTGTATACCCGTTACATTATCCCATTTACTTCGATCTGCGAAAAGTCCAAATCATGGTCTTTCTCAGCTGGGCAGTGTCAAATATTCAGGAGGCCTTCGCGTTTTTCATCAACTATTATATCCCAGAAAGTCATACTTGTGGATATGGGTACAGCAACGAACAAGTGGGTAAACTCGTAGGCGTCTTTGTATTTCTTATGTCCTACTTTCTACCTCTCGTCATTATGATCATTGCATACTCTCTCATATTTGTTAATTTGAAAAAAGAAGCTCACCCGGGAGACCAATCACAGACGCAGGTACAAGCAGATTCCATGAGTCGAGCGCGTAAAAAAGTAGTCCAAGTTCTCATCCTGGTAGTAATCGCTTTTACTGTACTCTGGACACCAAATCAGGTCACTTATTTCTTTGAGAATTTGAAAGTAATTATTGTGCCTACGGATCATACACTTTATAAATTATTCAGACTTATGGCATTTGCAAACTCGGTTATCAATCCTTTTATTTACGCGTTCAAATACAAACAATTCCGCAAAGGTTTTCGAGTGGCGGTATGTAACTTTCCGAAAAATCAAATCGGATTTTCGAACGAATCTTCAGACAGGAATGCTTGAACCAACAAATCCACCGAAAATACCGGTTCATCTTGCCGACAGGATCGTTAACTTCATTTTCAAATGAGAATGTCACTTTTTGTAACAAACCGTACTCATCTGGGTGCAGAATGCATCACTTTTGACAAGTGGTAGGCCGCCTATCTACCAAGTACAACACATTACGTCTTTGACAGTGTTTTCTCCCAGTTAGATGAGGAAAACGCTATTTTTGATGTGCAAAACTCGCAATTTGTTGACATTTCTTTTCACGTTTATAGGTAAAATATGACTAGAAGGCAGACAGACCAATTTTATCCGCTAGTAGGGTAGATCATAATCATAAAAGCCAGAAGCAAAGGCGCACTCCCCCTCCCGAGTTCGTGCAAAGCCAGTTTTTAGGTGTAGGATTCTTAAAAGATTCGGGTAAGTCGTTCTCGTTTAAAGAATAGAAAAGTTATGTTTTTCTCTGGCAAAATTGTCTCAGTCCCTATTCAAAAATGTCTCGTACGCCTATGGGTAGATTAAATATTAGGCCTATTATTATTATTATTTTCGGGGAGGGGGCCTGTTATTATTTTTCGGGGGAGGGGGAGAAAGAGCAATTTCTTCGGAGAAGAGATGGAAGAATGCAAGAGTGATTTTCCTGTTTTCAGCACACGCTAAAATTTTTGAGATAAGGAAGAACCAGTCGGCCAGTATATGTATATCAGGTACTTCCTCATACATCAAACCTACTCAAGAATCTACCTCCTCAGCCTTTTGGCAGTTTGGTTGCAACTGGGTTTAAGTACACATGCTTGGCAATGTTCCTGCTCCGAGTGTTCACAGTTGCAAACTCGCATCGTGGTTGGTGCTTTTGTATTTAATAAATCGAGGAATGAAGGAATTGCAAGATTCAGTTTTTCACTGATATTTCTCCTCTTCCCAACGGAGGCCGGTGCAAGAAATCAAAATTGTCAGCATACGAAACATTTACCTATTTTTGTGAGGAAGGGGTGCAAATAAAATTTTTAATATGTGAAAGAAGTAAATCTGAGCATTCTGATGAAAGTTTTATTCAGTTCAAAAGTGTTGTTCTCAAGATATCAGCAAATGTAGTTAGAACAATTGCGACTTAAAGTGAACTTAAAGCAAGCAGGTGTTAAAAGATCCCCTTACATTGATTAGCAATGCATTATTTTTCTGTTGTTCAATTTGTTATTATAACCTTGGAGTAAAATAGGAATATTTACTGCGCATGGAGAATTTACGGTAACGTTTGTGAAAATTCTGATACCTCTGACACTTTTTCATCCTGATAACGAGAGCTTACGAAGGAAAAAAAAACTAGTTGTAAATTTTACAGAAAGACAAAAATGAGTTCTGTAATGTGGGGTCATGATGTCACATGTGCTTGCTTCGAGTTCACTTGGGGTTGCAAATGTAACAAATTTACCTACTAATATCTCGAGAACCACACATCAGATATCAATGCAAATTCCACTAGACTAATTAAACCGAGTACCCCTAACATGCCAAAAATCAATTTAAGCCTAAACCATTCCTTAAAATATAAGTTTTCACCTTACCCTATCTGAAGGTCCAGGTATTTATCACTGTATTATGTTGGTTTATAGTTGGTGCAATGGCATAGCTGGGAATCTCGAGATGTGGAGGAGAGGGATGTACAGTAGGAGGATAAGAGAATCCATCCCCCTTTTCGGAGATGTTCCCATTGAATTTAACTCTTTCACATAGTGAAGTTTGCTTTTCAAAATACATCACTGCCACTGGACAGAAGAGGTTGTGGAGTGACGGGATTGTTTATCGTCTGAAGGATTTATGAGTCCTGTACTTAAGGCTGTAGAAAACTTTTGACAAATTAACTAATCCATTTACGTTAGATTTATAGGCTTATGTATCACATCAGGAATCTGTGTGGTATCATTAGAAAGAAAGCAAGACAGAAACCTATAATTTTTTGTTTCTGCAAAAGGGAGGTATTTTCCGTTTCCTGTATGTATACATTAGATATAATAGGTTGTTGCCATGCAATATTAAAGTGGCGGGATGGTTTCCAGTTTTTTTTTTTTTTTGGCTATAATAATGTTGTTCGTCAGACTAACCAATGACTACAGTATCACTTTATAAAACCAAAGACAAAGTACAGTTGACTGCGCATGAATTAAAGACTTAACGTCGCTGTCCTTTACAAAGCTGAATATTTATGAGAAGTTGATGGCGGGAAAGGGTTGGCAGCTATTATAAATTTATATTTTTAAATTTGTATTTTGTCAATGTTTTGCGGCCGTTCCACTACAACTCACAACGCCCACCTCTAAAGAATGATAACGCCTGACACGGAATACGGTGTGATGTCAAAACATCCGTGTAGCCATATGCTAAAGTTACGACTTTAAAATGGAGATGTTATGTTTGAAGATTATTGTCATTAAGTTCATTTAATACATGTTACTTTGAAATAGGTGTAACTTTCTCTTAATAATTCTGTCATTAATTTCATTTAATACGTGCAACTTTAAAATAGGTTCAACTTTCTCTTAATGGTGAAAACCAACATAATTACATCCTCAAGAAATTTGTTACACAATTTAAAGACAGGGGTGGTAACAGAATTTTTCAGACAAGGGGACCAAACACCAGACGGGGAGGGGGAGGGCAGCAACTTAAGTCCCGACAAATTAAGAGACGATTCGCCT
>WURT03607894.1:0-20419 GCA_009936505.3 Holothuria glaberrima
TCGGACTGTGAATATCTGATCTTTGCGGTTAAAAAATCGGCCAAGTCGTGACGCTATCGGCCAAGTTATGACGCCCAGTTTCAAGGGGCGGATTTTTCTAATGTGGTTCGTGGACTACACCAGGAGGACAGTTATGTCAACAAACACCCTGCTCGTGTGCACTTTACAGGGCCAGTATGTTGAACATAAAAGCCGGTATTAAATTGGACAATAAAATGACAAAATATAAAGTTTTAACATTCATTCGATTCCAATTTCATCAGTAACTTATTTGAAAAAGTATTGTTTTTATATTTACATGTAACAAACAAAAACAGTGAGGTAGAACATCAAAAGAGTAAATTTACTCAATAACAAGAGGAAACCAAGTGAAAGTATAAACACAAAATCCGCGGACTCTTTGAATCCCTTTTATCGCAAGAGAGTGAAGTGTGGAGTTTCGTTTTCTACAAGATATTGCATGGGGCAATATATGGTAACTATACATCACGATGCAACAAAATGACAAAGGATTCATCACTTAATAGCATACTTACTTTAGGTAGAAATGTAAATAAAATGATTGTGGAGGTACCAGAAATAAGTAAAACTTTTTCGAGCCTGGTCCCTGTCTTAGGACCAAGTAGGAAAATGTATATAATTACACGTGTACAAACACCAACAATGCTGGCAAAATATCACATTCATTGAAGTATTGTTTAATAGAAAATTGTTGAGCTTCTTTTTAAATGTGTGCCTACTTTGGGAGGCTTTAATACCTTAGTCAGGAAATTCCAAAGTGCACACATTTACATCTTAACTGAGAATTGGCAAGTATTGTTCTAACATATGGTTGATTCAAAGAGTGTTTTGATCTAGTCTTACAGCTATGAAAGCTTGAGCTATTGCCATAAAAATTATCAAATGATGACGGAAGAGGACTGCTCATGTTTGTATCTTATATAAATTACTTAGTGACGTTACATTGGTATTACTCCAGAGTAGAAGGCTATAATTTGAATGCGAACAATAAGGGCATCACACAACAGTTACAAGGCGTGCTTAGGAAAATGTTCGTATATCTACTAAATATAACATTCGGTCAAGAGACTCTACTTTGTTCTTTCCAACTTAATTGTTGATTAATTGTAATTCCTAAAAAGTTAACATGATTTGATGTTGTAATGTCATGACCATTTAGAGAGACACTTACATTGCTTATGTCATCTGAAATTTTTTCTATTTAACTCCGAGAATGTTTTATTCACTTTATTTTCTTTATTGGTGTCAGTCATCATAACTACAATTTCTACATTTTCCTGCCTAATCATCTTCCAGAAATCCTCCACAGTACTTTCTTGCGGCCCTGTGGGATTCAACAAAATAAATATCAACGTAAATTACAGGTATATACCTGGTAGTATAATAAAACTTCATGTCAGAGCGTATATTTTGAAATTATACGAACCTTAGAGGACATGCTTTATGAGTTCTGTGCTGATCTTTTAAACATATATCCGAAGGAGTGTATGCTATGTTAGCACTTGAAAAGTATTTCTTTTCACTCCAGTCAAAGTGATCTGTTGCTTGCATCAATGCGGCTAACGTTGAACAAAAAATTATAATAAGTATCCTACAGGTTAAATTCCAGGAACAGACTAAATAATTCACAAGTGTTACTACTTAACAGGCCTTACTCCCTTTGGTTGGTGAATCCTAAGTCAAATGTTACAAAAAATGTTCAGAAAAGTAAAATATTGATAAAAATAAATTATTGATAAAAGTTACCTCATGAATTTGAAAGAGCACGTTTATACACTCAAATTCAATGCTACAAGCTACTTGCAAACTGAAGAAAATATTAACTAACCTTGTGCAACAATGAAAGATATCTTTCCCTCATGATTCTGAAAACAAAAATTTTTCCAACAGCAAAGACAAAACGATTTCCAAATTTGTATCTGGTCAACAGTGAGGAACTACGTAATGCATGCAGGATGACTGGAAGATTATTTTGTTCGTCTTTACCTTCGAAAATCAAATTTCAATTCTGATCTCAAAGATTCTCACAGTTGTAGAGTAACTAAGAAGCTCCGTGTAAATTTTCATATGTGATGAAATTGGGTAAGTGAAAGGCTATGAAAAAGTTTTTTTACACAACTGAGTTCTACGATTACTGGGAAAGCTTTATATACCTTCATCAGCCAGCTATTTCATTGCTAGCGATGAAAGACTTTTGCCTTAAAAAACCAGTAATATATTTGTATTCCGTAAATTTTGTACCTTAATTATGTCATATTCTGTGCACAAAAAACGGTCAAGAATAGACTCAAGCAGTGTATACTTAAAGATACATATTTTAGTGGCTTGAGAGGGACAAAAGGTTTGAGAGTTTTCACCTGCCAGTCGGGGAAGTGGTATCCCGTCTGGGTGCCGGAATATTCTGTTTTGTTTCAAACTAACTCTCACAATGGGGTGGGCGATAGTCTGTATCGTCGACTCACACAGAAATGCAGTGACTAAGTTTTATTCAGTTAAAGGGCAATTCCCATCAGTCTAGGAAGTTTGATATGCCAATCTGCTCTTAAAGGTATCGATATATGACAGTTGAAATATATGTATGGACTGCCACATATTTTGACCTCAGCCACAGAGGGGCTAATAGAGGCTTTGCCTACATATGTTGCATATGCTGGCCCAGCAAATGTTGAAACTAAGATTCACATTAGGTTCTAACATATTCTGCATGTTTCATATTAATGCACATGCAGCAGTGAGTCCAAAATCCAGCCGGGCTGTTTCATTGTTTCGTGCGTTAGTCTGTGGGTCTTCCAATTCGATAAAAAAAATGCATACAAGGGAATTACAACATACAAATATCGTGGGTGGAGAGTTCAAATGTTGTAGGAGCCACATCCTGTTTTGAACGCTGCCACGTCCTGTTTTGAACGCTATTGTGTTGTAAATTTCAGACCTTTGTCCCGTTAGGAAGCTTGAGTCCCTTCCCCTTTGAGCAAATACGTTTGCCAATCATGGCTCGACATCATTTCATCCTACCCACATCACGTCAATTGAGTCAGTGTTTGATGACCAGAGGAGTAGGAAAAACGGGGTTGGGTTTTGCAAAAAAAATGATGAAAAACAGCTTTAGAGAGACAGAGCGTGAACCACTTGATTACAGCGTTAATAAATCACTTATGAACTAGATATATGATTAGTGCTGTTAAGTAATCGTATTGTCTTTTACTTGAATTTTGAACTTCATTAGATGCTACGGAAGCATAAAAACGATATACCTGCAGCAAATTTGGAACGTTTTAATAATATGGATGATTTTTACAATGGTTTGTGAAGGCATTCGCGAAGTAATACGCACCTCATAATTTAGTCATCACAAAGACATGTTTCAAAAGATGTTTTAATTTAACATCCTATCATCCTAGATGGTGCTAATCTCATTCATTGGGCATGACGGATCAAAAGACTATTTATTTGCAATTGAAAAATGTTTAAATCTAAAGTGAAGGATTTATCACATTACCAGCAGTTCATCACACTTCTACTCTTTTTGTACCCCATGATATAAACCTTCGGCTAATATTATCATTAAATAGTTAAATGTTTTCCTAATGTTTAAATAAATCCATGTAAAGCCGCTGGGTGAATGTAAAAAAATCTTCTCCTTTTATATAAAGCCTTGTCTAAGAAATATGCCTAGGTGACTGCTGAGATATCGAATCATGCAATGCATCTTTCAGACAATACGATTTCTAAAAGTATTGATCCTTACAAAAGCAGTATGCTATGAAACATAATTTCTTTAGTTACTGCCAAAATATTTCTCATAGTCTGTTTATTGACCACGTTATGTTACGTCTTCAAATTGTTCTCATAATAGTAGGAAATTATCATAGTGTGTTTCCAATAACAAATCAGCAAATCTACCAGTAACTTTATCTAATTTCTGACTAAGTGGAGTAAGTCCTCACAAGTAAATCGTGAACTTTTACCGCTTTAGGTGTGAAACCAACCTTTACACTGACAATCATGTAGATGTACTCAATATGAGAGAAAAACCTGCTAAGTATAAAATCTGCTTAGGATTTTATTCTTGAGATATATAATGTTTTAAAATTGACCCAATATGACCCTTTTCTTCCGCTTAAAACAGTACGGTTCATTTTGTTCTCAAATATGGGCATATTGGACACACCAAGTATGTACAGCATTCGTGCCGTACTGATATACAGACCATCGTAACAGTTTAGACATCTTGTTATGCAGTAAAAATTTGCAGTAATCCTCCTAAACGTTGCTCAAATATTGCATCAAATTGCATTTAAGGACCCTCAAGTATTCAAAGATTTTTAAAGGGGAGGGGATACCTGCCCAGCCTGACGGCGGTCCGAGGCAAGCCAGCTCTTCCAGTCGAGAGCAGTTTTATACGCCTACATAGAAATATATTCCATTAGGCTACGCGTGACGCCATTAATCGTTAATCGAAACTGAGTAATGGTGCAGGATCGTTCACATTTATCACAGGATTGTAAGACAAAACGTACGGTCGAATGAAATATTTAGCGACTCTTAAAGCAATCCACATCCGTTACAATATTTACTCCCTGCAACAACCACAGAAGTCTCTCCCTCGATATCGACGGAATCCCTTTCAAAGTTTTGAAGTGTGTTTCCCACGTTGTTGCCCCTGTCTTGCACCACATCTCCAATCTTGTGTTTTCTGCAGGTACCCACCCCGAGTCACTTAAATTTGCTACAGTCATTTCCATCTGTAAAAAGGCGACAGAAATCTTCCTGAAAATTATCGTTCAATCAGTTTGCTCCCATTTAATAAATGAAATTCTGGAACGAGTTATGAAAAAACGTTTTCATAAGTTCTGGGATGACAATTAAATCTTGTTTGGCTTCAGGAAGGGACATGACACCAGTCATGCTCTTCTTGCAAGGACGTAGGAAGCGGGAGGCTGTGGTTTGACAGCCCCATCCAGCGCAAAATTGTGGGGCTGAAGTATGCTTCAGCCCTCACTTTCCAAGGACAAATACCCCTTATTTGTCTCTTCTGTAAAAAATATCAAAAATTTGCAGTAATTTACCTTGAAATTTGTCCAACATGATGCACCAAATTGCATCTAAGGTCCCTTAAATAACTAAAAAATTGCCAAAAACTTTGTCAAAAATTTTCTGTAATTCACCTAAAAATTTGCCAAATGTGATGCACCAAATTGCATCTAAGGTCCCTGAAATGTCCCCTTAGACCCTCCTTCAGGACGGCCATCCGAAAGTTTCAGCCCCCCCCCCCCCGTCTCGAACAGCTTCCTACGCCTATGTCTTCTTAAGACAGTTAATTCTACTTGTTCCTTTCCAGACAGAACTGAAAACGTCCTTAGCCTCTATTTGGACCTCAATAAAGCATGCGATACTGTTGATTAAAGAATTTCTGCTCCGCAAACTCCATACTTACGCTATTCGTTGTAAAGCCTTCGGTTTAATGGGCAGTTATCTATCTCATGGGAAGCAAAGTGTTTTTGAGGGTATGTTGTCTGATTGGTCTCATGTTGTCACTGGAGTTCCCCACTGCTCTGTTCTCGGCCCGATACAATTTTTAATTTATGTTAATAACATTTAGAATTTTGTTCCCAATGAAGAACTAAGACTCTGCCGATGAAACCAACACGTTTATCCTTGACAAAGATTGCAACAATCTTATCCCAAAAGCCATAAATGCCCTTGGCAATCCATAAACATGGTTTGATACGAACAGAATCACGCTTATTGGTTTAGATTTGGGATTAGTTGCAGCCATTCCGACTCTACGTATAACTTCAAGAAAAATAAATTAAGTGTAAAGATTCATTTTTTTTCCTGAGTATACTTTAAATTTTAGGCCTGTCCTCGATCATAATTAGAATACAACAGCAATAACAAAGTCAGTTACTTTAGAAGTAGATATGAGAAGTAGGCAAGTGAACAACAATGTTCCCAAAGGATAATGGATTAGAAATGGATGAATGAACAAAAGCCAACCAATACACTGTGCAAAGAGAACTGTAGGGAACCAAGGCTAACAGTCTCTTGCTTCCCTTGATAATAATACCTGTTGACCATTCTTCATTCCTACTCAGCATGGGATTAAGTTCAGCTATACATATCCCTTCAGCAACCTGTCACCGCACAGGATCCCGGTATGGGAATTAAGAATACAAACATCTAATTCAAAATCTTCTACATTGTGATATTATCCTTTATGATTATAAAAGGCTGAGTGTTCTTCATTCTTATTGGTAAAATATTCATTGCATCTTCCACTCAAACTCCTAAATGTTTCCCCTATCTACATGAAATCTCCGTAACAATCTTTACATTGAATACAATATACAACCTCCCTTTTTTATAGTTCCCTTTCTTGACTTTTCATAATCTAAAGAAAAGATTAATACACTAAACTTTAACAGTAAGAGGATTGGATTTACTTACTGTATTTACAAGTCTTACACCAGCCCTCTTTACAACATTCACCTTTAGTTCAGTTTCTTTTATAATACTCACACACTCCTTTAGTCATTCACTGTTAGAAGTGGCTTCAACGAACAACACAGCTTAAGCTATTGTTTTCTCATTTCTGAACCAGTTGTTCTTCTTCTTACCGACCTTTTCCCTATCACGTCTTTCACATTTCCACGCTTTTTGCCTAAACATGGCACTATCTATCTATCTCAGCTTTATCATTGCTGACTATTTAATCGAAACGCTCTGCAATAACCGTCAAAACGATAACGATAAGATTTCGAATATCCACTGTTTTGCATATTGTTCACAAATGTTGTATAACCATTTTCTTTCATGGTCAGAAGGATGGTGGAGCCATTGGCGTTACTTTGGCAGGGGACATGACGCAGGATTTTATGATCTGGTGGGGCCAAGAACTAAAGAGGAAACTTGACATTAAAGGTACGAAATGCCTAATGAACTCCAGGTATGTTGATGACATATTCTGTGTGATCGAGAAAACGAATGAGTTTGATACAGATGAGAAAACCATGGATAAACTAAGTAACCTTGCTGATACCATTATCCATAGTTTACAAGTAACCTATGACTGCCCCAGCCTCAAAACTGATGGGAAGATGCCTGTGTTTGATTTGAAAGTTTGGCCTGAGAATATATTGGATGGCGGTAATTCTTATTCAATTACCCAACATACACATTACTGTAAGCCCAGTCATCCACAAAGATGGTGCCCTTAATAAGTAGACCAAGTTACACATACTGACACATGATCGTGTTAGAGTAATGAGGAACGTGTAATAAGAATTACCCAACATACACATTACTGTAAGCCCATGAGCAGGAAGTAGGTCATCCACAAAGATGGTGCCCTTAATACGAAGACCAAGTTACACATACGGACACATGACCGTGTTAGAGTAATGAGGAACGTGTCTCTCAGCCTACCTAGACGAATATTGATAAAGTGTCTTCTTACACTTTTCAAACAGATATACAATATTTCTGTGAACATTGTAAGAGTGCATTTAAAACTAGTACAATGATGAATATAGTGAAAGATTTTTTTTTGTTTTTTGTTTTGCTTTCCTACCGACCCAACATTTAATATCTTAAAAATATAAGTTCATGTCTTAATAATAATAGCGTCAACGTTTTTTTGAAGTCTTAAAACAAAATTTAAACAATATTAATTTTACATTACCTGAACATTCTTCAAACAGTAATAAAATCTTTTTTCTAACATTGTACAATGTACGGGACATTTAGAAAAGCATTTCCCCCTTTCTTAGCTACTCATCATTTAATGTATTAAGAAAAAACAATATTAACATCAACATTTTTCTAATATTGACTTTTATGTTTCAAACATATTTTGATAAATATTAATAAATCATTACTTGAGCATCCTTCAAACAGTTGTTAAATGTTTTATTTAACATTGTATAGATGTCATATAAATGTCTTTATGTTGTTACAGGGGATCATAAGGAAAACGTTTTTCCGCTTTCCTAGCCACTCAACATTAAATATATTTTAAACATTATGGATTCATGTTTCCGCAACATAAGCGCAAATGTTTTCCAGACGTTGTTACAATAATTACGTGTTTATTGGGTCTCCAGCATTTTCACTGTCAGCGGTTAGTTAGTTAGATGGGATTTTACGACACACTGTCAGGAACTATATAATTGTTTTCTTCATTTTCTTGAACTGATGGGTGAGACTGGGGTATATCTGGTAACTCTCTGTTCTTTAGGAGAAAACCAGCAACGCTGTAAGCATTATTATCTATTCCTTTCGGATTTCTCATCCAAATATTAGGTGTTGCTACTTGACTTTGTTGTTCTGGGAAGATGTTTACGTCATAATGTGAAAGGTTGGATTCTCTTCTCTGAGTTATTTCATGGACGTCTTTGTCTTTTGATGGAGGGATTCTATCCGGCTTGTTTTCTAGTGGAATGCAGTGTCCAGGATTGCATGTTGTTGCTGCAGTAATTAAGAGTGAGATACTGTAAATTATGCCTTAAATTAATCGATCACCGTTGCAAATTCATTAGGAGTGTATTCTTCCCTGCATAAGTATTACTACGATACAGTCATGTCTTGTCAACATACCACTGCTCAGTAACTTCAGCATGTTAGGAGGTACCACAATATTTATTACACTTCTGTAATGTACATGAACAGTTGTCCTGTTAAAGCTTTCATATTAATAGCAATTCTACAGTGAATATAAATTAACTCTTAATTCAAAGAATAATCCGAGAGCTTTAAGTTGTTTGTTAATATTGATATCACTACTTGATTTATAGGCACCATATACTTTGTATATGTCAAATTAACTTTTTATCTTCAGAATCACCAGCCTTACCAGCATTCACAATGGTCGTCTCCTTGACGGCGGTTTTTCGTCGATATCTAACGAGACAAATATCAAAACAATCTGCTTATTCTTTTTATTTTAGCAGTTCTCGCCAAAGTTTTATTAGTCTTTGAAAACAATCGATTCCAACCAAGTCCTTGACCAAGGGAGCGGGGACGGAACCCGAATAGAGGATTGAAAAGTACTATTGTCTCGTTCCCCTCCGATTTAAATATTTCAAGTCTTGGTAGCTATTTGGCCCAGGTAGTACCTTCTGTACCTTCTTATCTGGTAACCAATTTTTGCCTTTATTTTTTCCCCTCGGCATTTATATGCCTGATCATCGGACAAATATTTCTGTATCATGCTCTTAACTTTAAATCTATAAACATGTCCACAATAAAAGTTAGCTCACATGTCATGATATATTCTTTGTTCTTGGAACAGATATGTTAAGCAAGGTTTAAATCAGCTTGTAAGTTGTATTAATCCCCAGCTTGATGCAGATCATATTTTGAATGTTGGGAGAAAGTGAGTGTTTAACACGCAGTGATATTGATACTTAATGCTTACCTTAAAATGTACAGCAAAACTATGGCAACAAGTACCAAGACAGGTAAAATTATCAGACTAGCAAGATAGACTGGTACTTGTGATGCGTCTGGTGAAGAAACAGTAAAGGAAATGAATAAAAAATTCAACGTACAAATACTATCAAGAGACGGAAAAACATGAGGTATTGGTCTCATTAAAACCACTGAAAGCCTCTTTCCCCTCCATATCTATTACACCAATTGCCTCAAGGCTCGACGTTCCAATTGCCGAAATCAAGCGTGTAACTCTTGGAAGGAAGAGTGGAAACAGGATTCAGGCTCGGCGATGGAGATAGCCTCAGACGTTAGAAAGTGACATATAATCCTACCCGACGAAAGTCCAGTTTTCTGGGGTTGGAAATCTAACAGTTTTAACGGGTTCAATACGGTATGATCTTGAGCAGCTCTACACAAAATAAGCTCTTGAATTGCTTTTACCACCTTGGTGGTTAGCAAAAACCTCTGACACCTTGATTGCCACCACATCCGAGGCATATTAAAAAATCGAAAGCTCAAGGTTTGAGTTGCCCGCAGTGAGCATTAAAAAGATGAATAATAATTCACAGTATTAAACAAAAAATGAAAGTAGTAGAGATGTTCGTATTAAAAGATAACATTAGTAAAAACCATCATGATATACTGTTGCGAAGTTGCGAAAGGGCAAATGTTTAGTTTATTCCAAATTTTCTCTATGATATTTTACTTTGAGATGGATGAAATTGAATCTTTTTTGTCATATCCGGCGGTATAGAACTAAGTGCAAACATTCACGATTTTCTTGTTTCTGGTATCACCAGATATGAGGAAATGCAAAATAGTCTGTCACTGGCTGTTGACTATGTTGAGATTACCCTTTCCTCTAAATTTCTCCTCCAAAATCACGTCTTTTACACTCTTGTCGACAACCAATGGCATTCACACACAGTCCTAACCTAATTGTACATTACAGGGATTAGCACCGGGCACGGGCCACATTTTTGCAAGTACGATCCTCTGATGCAAGAGACAAATTATAATACATGAAGAATGTAACTAAACAGTGGTTCCATTTACTAGCTGAATTGTTCTCGATTGAAAAACGATGGGAATGTAATTTGTGTCCATTGTGAGTGTCTCAAATTAGCTGTCTCTTAATTCAGTAATTGCTCTTCATTCCATCTGGTATATACTGTAATAGAGGTTCACTTAAGTTTACAGCTGAAAGTATAAGGTTTATGTAAAAATCATAAAACTGCACTGAAATGAAATTTAATTGTCTGTATAGGTAATCGAGTGGGTAGAGAGTCTGTACAGACACTTATTAGTGACAGATTACACAGTCAATATAACCTGTATGTATTTTCTAAAATAAAAATCACCAGGACGATGCTTATATTTATAAAATTAATTGATTGCAGGAAGACCTAGAATATTATTATTATTACATAAAATTGGAATAATCTTTGCTATGTTTTTTGTTCAGATTAATTCGAATAAGAGGTCCAATAAAATATTGTCACGGGTCTTTAAAACACGTGTATTTTTGTAGAGTTGAAAACTGTAATCTCATTTTCCAGAAGGTAACAACAAAAAACGGTGTAAGATCATCAAAGTAAGCAAAAATATGAGACGCCGAATTAAATTAAGTTTGCTTGCAATGTCAGTAGTAACTATTGGGTACCAATTACCTAAATTCCCAACAATATAAGAGTTGTGGCTTCAAAAACGATTACAATCACAAAAATCGTTAATGGGATTTCGTGATTTTTTCTGCAGATTTTTCCGTATACCTTTCTAACTCATTGATGAATTCCTTCCAAAGAAGTGAAACAAACGACATTTTGGCATCATACTTAATTTACTTATTTTATTAAATGTAGCACATTCTACAACTGACTGCAGTGGAACACGGGTTGCTTTACACTTAATGTAAATAGCATGATCAATGTGGTAGACAAGTCTAAAAAATGCAGACATTTATTCAAAATCCTGATGATTTGTGAATTAAGTTTCCACCACATTGCGGGTGAATTTGTCGCCTTTGCAGAATGGGCAATCGAAAAGAGAAAATAGAGGAGTCAGCAGAGCTGAACCATTTTCACACAGATAATAGTAGAGTCATTTTTGGAGGTCCCGTGAACATTTTTAGGATACAAAAATTTCTCAGTGGATTTGGAGAGTGTAACCAATATTAAGAAAAATTAGTTCCCATACACCTGCAAAAAGTGGCCGGAAAGTTGCTTTATAAGTCGTTTTTCAAAATGGCCGCCGCCGCCATCTTGAAAAATTAAAAAAGTTATATTTCTTGAACCAGAAAAATGAAGTAAAACTCTATGTTTCAAAGCTATTTCTGATCTCTATATCCAAAGATGGCCGCCGCCATCTTGAAAAAACATGGTATGCTGTATATCATGAACCAAAAGGCCATAAAAGGCAAATGAGCTAATTTCCGCTTATCTTTCAATCAGAAACAAGACGGAGTTACATTTTCAATGATTTGAAGTCATTGTGACATCGAAATCCAAGATGGCTGCCGTCGCTATTTTGGAAAACACGATATGTTGAACCAGATATCCACAAATTGCGAAAAAGTGCAAATTTCAGGTAATTTTAAGAACAGACACAGGACGAAATGTGGTCATCGTGACCTCTAAATCCACGTTAGCTACAAGCAACATATTGGAAAATATAATATATGCTGTGTTTATTAGGCCTAGTCATCATTCAACCAAAGAAAAGGCTGAATAATTCACAATTCAAAATGGCAAAATATTTCACCATTCTGCATACAAGTACACTTCCTAAAACCCTTTCTGGGACGGGGATCACCATATTTCATCAAAAGGACAACTATCCCTACGGGATCTTCTGCACACTCCCCTTCTTTTGTACCGAACTGGTCACATCACTTATGATATATAGCACCATCTATTCGACTAAGCCTTCATTACTAAGCTTGGAGGCTATTTTGGTTGGTGATATTCACAAAATCTGAGATCTACTCGATAGAATAGAAGGAAATACGGTGAGATTTGCTTTCTACTGTTAATGCTTTACATCCCTTTTACTTTTAGTAGCGATAGTGGCCATCTTGGATTAGCAGTCAGGGTAAGCATAAAAGAATATAAATTTGTGGCCGCCCATATAATTATCATAATAAATTATATGATAATTATATTGGCGGCCATTTTGCTATTTCCGCCATTTTGGTTGACCTGGATCCTGCAAAAATGTCCAGAAAAATATTTTCTGAATACTTATTACAGAATATGGACAGACTTTAGGTTTAAATGTGTTGAAAATATTTTTAATGATTATTTTCCTTATTTTTATGCTACGTTTTATTTACAACAATCGGTGTCCATTTTTCTTTTTGCGCCATCTTGGTTGACCTGAACCAGACAAAAATGTTCTTAAACATAATTTTTAATTATTTGGCATAAAATATGACCGTATATTAAGAGCAAGTGTGACAAACATAATTTTCATAAATATTATTCTCATTATTTCAATGTACTGTAATTATATAATAACTATATGAAAGGCAATTTTGTTATTTTCGCCACCTTGGTTCACCTGAAACCTGTAAAACATGTCCAGAAAAATACTTTCTAAATACTTATTTTAGATTATGGCCAGATTTTAGGTTGAAATGTTGAAAAAATATTTTTTACGGATTATTTTCCTTATTTATATAAAATATTGTAATTATACCACTGGCGGCTGTTTTGCTTCTTGGTTGACCTGAATTCAAACAAAAATGTTTTGGAAAATATGTTTGATGTACTTGGCTCAAAATATGGCCAAATATAAAGAGCAGCTGTCACAAATATATTTTTTAAGGATTATTTTCCCTATTATTATAATTTATTGAAATTTTAATATTAGTGGCCATTTTGCTATTTCCGCCCTCTCGGTGGGCCCGGATCCTGCAAGAAATGACCTGAAAAACTACTTTTTAGAATATTTACAATAGAATATGGGCACAGATTAGGTCTATATGTGTCAAAAATATTTTAATGATTAGTTTTCCTATTATTAAAGTATATTGACATAATTATTGCATTGGCCGCCATTTTGCTTTTTCCGTTATATTGGTTGACCTGAATCAAAAAGAAGTATTTTCAAAATCATTTTGGATTATTTGTCATGAAATATGGCCAGATATTAAGGGCAAATGTGTTAAAAAGTATTTTTAATGATTATTACTTATATTATTTTTATACATTATGATCGTTATATTGGCGACCATTTTGTTGTTTCCGCCATCTTGGTTAGTTTGGAGTCCTGCATAAAATATCAGAAATCATGCTTTGAATTTTATGTACAATCTGCTATAAAGATATTTAGGGTATTTAATCGAAATATATTTTTAATGATTATTTTCTGAGATTTATCTCCATTTTTAAATTATTTTCTTACTTTTTGCGGGAATTTTTACTGTATTGTTTTCAATTCTTCGGTGCTTTTCCGCCATATTGGCTGTCAAGTACTCTTGTGCCAAGGATTGTAAAGTTCAGTCTTAATTATAAAACATAATTTACATCATTATGATTGGGGATTGTGGGAATTTGCAATGTTTTTATACAATTTTTGGAAATATTTCATTCAGTTTGGTGCCATTTTGTTTTTCCGCCATCTTGGTTAACCTGAATCTCGCTAGTACAATCCCAAAAATTAATTTTGGAATTTTTGTCATAAAATACGACAAAGTTTGAAGAGCCGAAGCCGCAAAAATATTTTTTAAGAATATTTTGTATTATTTTATACAAAATTTTCATAATTTTTGCCGCATTTTGTTTTGGAGGCCATTTTGAATGAGTGAGACCCAATATTTTTACTGTTACCACTTAATTTCGTGTTCAGGGGATCCTAAGGTTTCCAAACAGTATTGGGTCGGAGAGTTGTGGGAGGGGTGTCTGTGAGGTGCCTCTGGCCCATAGCACAAGTAACAGAACCTGGCACCTAGTTTCAAAGCACCTCGTTCAAAGCCACTTGGTTCAAGAAATAGGTCATATCAAGTTTTTCAAGTTGGCGTTAGACATCAAAATAACACTGAAACATAGGAAGTGCCATTTTATCATATATGATGACAGAATAGTTAAAACTAGCACCATGTTTTCTATACCTGTCCATCTGGTTAAAGAAATACATTATATGAAATTTCCAAAAAGGCGTAGACAGCCATCTTTAATTTGAAAGTCAAACTATTAGCAAATCATAAAATCGTCCAGGAGCTAAGAAGCGAAAATCGTCGTCTCGCTTCACCCCCGAGGTAGAAAAGGTTTGGCACTTTTAACTGGTAGAGGGGACCCTCCTGGTTATTTTGAGACAGGGTGTGGAGATCCATTGTACCAGCAAGATGCTAAAAATCTCAGATTTGTGAAATTTCCTCCTAGTGCTTTTTCATGTAAAATTAGGGAAATTCAACTGCCCTGTTCATATCAATGTCTGCCATAAACCAAATAGTGTTTAGTATCATTGTAAAGGATTAGAGATGGTTTATAATTTCATATGCAGTGTGTATGATGACGTCATCAGTGACGTCAGCAGAGGTCAAAGGGTCATCGAACTTGAGTCAAGGTTGAAATTTTCGACTCCCCAAAGTTAGTGGGGTAGTATTCAAAGACAGAAACTCATTCAGATGCAAAACTTACACATACTTGAGAGGGGAAATCATAGAAGTTTTTGATAAGAAGAATCTGTTGAATCAGTATGCTGTTCATCTCTCAAGTACGAAATATATATAATAAATATTGAAAAAAAATCAGATGGAATGGAATTTTCGTATTTTGTCCAAAGCATTTCGTTCTTGAAATACGGAACGGAATAAATTAGAAACTATCGACGTTCGCCCTGTTTTCCAGATGCCACCTACCTAATCCCGGTACTGAAAGCTACAGCAGCAGCGAATATGTTGTTCGTCCACGGTATTTGGCAACTCTGGCACTTCTTTCCCGGACTAAAAGTGAACATTCTATCTTGTTACTGATGCCAGAATTAGTGAGAATTGATATTTACTTTTTCACTTTCGGACATCTAGTTCAAGAAATGTGCATTTTTTTGGTTTTTTAAGATGGCGGCGGCCATTTTGAAAAACGGCTTATTTAGCAACTTTCCCGCCATATCGGCAGTCGTATGGGAGCTAATTTTCTTTAATATCGGCTACACTCCCCAAATCCACTGAGAAATTTTGGTATCCTAAAAATGGTCACGGGAACTCCCAAATGACTCTACTATAATATGATCGATATAAAAGTGATACAAGTGAGCATATCTACAGTTTTCGGTGATAAATTAGCAGTTAATCATATTTGTCGGATTATAATTGGTTCATAACCCAGCTCAACTCCAAATTTGGCTAAATAATTAACCCGACTGCCTCTTCCCGTTCTCGTGTTAAACTTGGAGTCAAGACGGTTTATGAACCAACAGGAGTCCGATTAATGCTGTTCATTTGTTAAAATAGAATGACATGCAAGTATAAGATCGTGTATGGCACAGCGGTTTGTGTACACCTTCATTTCTATTGAGTACCCATATACATAAAAAAATCGTTTAAACTCAAATAAGATTACATACTACATAGACGTTAACGTCAATGTGATCTTACTTGACATTGAAATATTTTACATTATAGTTTTTCTTACACTTAAATAACCTCTGGTCGCAATAAAATTTTCATTTCTTGATTTACTTCTAATCAGTAACTGTTTAGTCAAGTAATAGCTAATCAGAAGGTGATAACGTGATCAACTAATACTCGTATTTTTAAATGAAAACGTTGGACTGTCACTTATATTTAAGCAGTGCTTTCAGTAGCCAAGTCCCCATCTTCCGAATCCGAGTACTAGTCCTCATCTGTCGAGTCCGAGTACGCGTCAGTGGTACTCGAATCCAAGTCAGAGTCGCAAGGTATGAGTCGGAGTACCAACTGTGTAAAGGTTGACAGTAACAATAGAATTAACGAATGATCACAAAGACGACATGTCTTATTGTTGTACTAATAAACCATAATAACATATGTTTACGTGCGTGAGGTTTAAAGAAGATATAGCATCACCCCAACCATTCTTAAGAACATGATCATATCTGTAAATCCAATTCATTTGGTAAATAGCAAGCTGATTGATATTTATTCAAACATCTCCATTCTGGTTGGTTAATGATGACTTGTACAATAAGTTGTGCTCGTGTACAGTATTGTGCATAGATATGGCATTGAAAAGTTTAAACTCAGTAGAGGCTTTACCTTTGATCAAGAATTGAACAAGGCAGATGTTTAGTTTGAATTCGATTAGGGGTTTGAAGTAAATTGAGTATGGGGATTTGTTAGTCTTGGCAAGTGTTTTGCCCTTTTTCGCCCAAGATTCAGATCGTTATAAACATAAGGGCTGAAGAAAGATATTCGCCTGCAATCAACATCATAATTATTTGATATGGCTGGATGGTTAATTTTTACAAAGGAAAGTGGCGTAAATGATGACAAAAATTTCTTTTCAATGAATTGTTTTGGTACACTTTGCAAGCAGCCGTCGTTGGTATTTGTCTCACTATTACATCCAGTAAATAAGCTTTAGCACAGTTTTTTTTTCTAAAGACTACAACCCTTACCACCATGCACTCTCAGCAAACATGAGCACTCTGCATCTTCAAATCGGCCTTCCCGTTATTCATACAGTGTAGGCAGGTACCAGATCACAGACGCCAGCCAGCTCGGATCAGTCTACGAATTTAAGAAGGAGGCCTTGCCTGTCTTTGGTGGAGCTTTTATTACCAACATATGTAGTCCTAAGGATTTTTCCAAGTTTGCTTTTTTCTGTCTCATTGTCAATCTTCTAAAGCATGGAGGATGTCTTAATGTAATATACAAGACCTAGACAACAGGGTTTGCTCCACGGCGGGTGACGACTTGGTTAAGTTGGTGAATTGTTTTGATATGGTCAGGAAACTTTTTGGGTACGCTGAAGTGCGGGAAATTAGTTGCTTCGACGGAATTTTTTTGTTCTCAAAGACTGTAGATTCTTGAATATGAATCCCAATACTTAGTTTCAAGTATCTCAATTAGTCTTTTCGTTCCATTCAGTTTGTAGAACAAACCTTGCTTACTATGCATGCTATAGGTAGCCTACTTTTTATTAAGTCTGGAAGTTTTCCACTCAATGGCATAGTTTTTTATATTCGTGTCACGCTTTTTGAGAGGTTAGTAGGACAAACGTACCATTCAAACATGTTAACAGATACCTTGGCTAGCGAACTCGACAGGTGATCTAGTTTGCCCTTAACACGTTCAGATTTTCCTTGTGTACCTAAAGACTTGATTAGTACTAACTTAGATAAACAAGATACATGTATAGTGCAAAACAGCCTACGTCATGGAATAGATAGAAGGTTGCTTCGACTCACTACTCCCCAGAAACTTCTTCACCTAAACTTCGCTATACTGCCCACACTTCCGTCGACCCTGTCCGGTCTCCTGGTTGCTGCGTTCCCCCCCCCCCCGCCGCCGTTAGGGATTTCGGCTCTCAGTGAGGCAAATCCTAGCATCACCCAATGTTGTAACCATGGTTGAGTCACTGACTCGACTCGAGTCGGACTCGAGTCACTTTATTTGATAACTCGACTCCACTAGAGTCACTTGGATCAAAAGACTACTCGATTCGAGTCAGAAGTTTGGCAAAAATGCAAAAGACTCGACTCAAGTTTTTTCTCACACTGACTCGATTCAAACATATCGGCAATAACGTTGGCAGCAAAACAAAAATATCCGCCTTTCGAACTAGCCTATAATATGCACAATATTGCATACAGTAGTTTCATGCGGACGCGCGTTAGTCTAAGTCTTCTAGTAGGAGTACTGCCAGACATGGCTTGCATCACTAACTTCCGGGTTTTCAGTATACTGGCTGTGTTCATACATATGGTATATACCATTGTGTTTGTTCTTTTGTAAATTATGTATCTATATTCCAGTTTTTCAAAAATTGTGAATTTCTTAGAGAAAATCATGGAGTAGGGTTCAGTTCAGATAAACATGGTGACATGTCGCTGTCGGCTACTAAAGGCATAATAAGAAATGTTTCTACATAGTTTAATCAGAAACCCCAAAGGCTTAGTGATTCCTTTCCAAAGAAAGTGTTGGGATTTTCTTGGGAATTCTTGGCAAATTTTGCTTTTAACCTCTAAAGACCCCAGGTGACCTTTGACCTCCCCAAAACAAAACGGTTCTTCCTTCAACCATAAAGCATCTATGTACCACAAATAAAATGTATCCAGGCTTTCTACATTGAGAAATCGTGTTTAGAAGGTTCTCACACTTTGACCCCAGTGACCGCAAATGACCTTTGACCTCCACCAAAAACAATAGGGTTCTCCCTCTCAACATAAAAAATCTATGTACCAAACATGAAAAATTTCAGTCATTGCTACCTTGAGATAAAAGTGTTTACAGGCCATTTTCAAGGTTTTCGCAGTTTAACCTTTAGTGACCTTAGATGACTTTTGACCTGTACCAAAAACAATAGCGTTCTTTTTCTTAACATGACAAATCAATATACCAAATAAGAGAAGTGTCAGTCATTCCTATCTCGAGAAATCATGTTTACAAGGTTTTCTGCTTTTGACCTTTGGTGACCGCAAATGACCTTTGACCTCCACCAAATACGATAGGGCCCTTCCTCTTAACATGAGAAATCTATATACCAAATATGAAAAGTGTCGGTTATTCCTATCTCAAAATATCGTGTTTACAAGCCATTTACAAGGTTTTCGCAGTTTAACCTCTGGTGACCTCAAATGACCTTGGACCTCCACCAAAAATTCTTCTTAACATGACAAATCTATATACCAAATATTAAAAGTGTCTGTCATTGCTATCTCGAAATATCGTGTTTACAAGTTTTCGGCTTTTGACCCCTGGTGACCCCGAATAACCTTTGACCTCTACCAAAAACAATAGGTTCGTCCTCTTAACTTGAAAAATCTATATACCAAATATAAGTGTTGGTCACTGCTATCTTGAGATATCGTGTTTACAAGGTTTTTGGCTTTTGACCTCTGGTGACCTCAAATGACCTTTGACCTCCATAAAAAACAATAGGGTTCTTCTTCTAAATATGACAAATCTTTATACCGAATATGAAAAGTATCGGTCATTCCTATCTTGAGATATCGCGTTTATACAAGCAAAGTGTCACATACACACACGACATCACCATCGCATAGTTTCCTTGCCTGCCAACGGCAAGGAATCAAAAACAAAGCTGGAGAAATTTGCATGATTCCGAAGAACTCAAATGATCACACCTCAGAATTTAATCGGTCATTGAATATATCTGTATATAAAACTTGATACTCGATGAAAGGAGGAGGCACATGTCAACTGTCGCCTCCATCCCCGTTTTCAGGATCCGGAGTGACCCATTCAACATGTATAGCAAATGTGTAAATAACTTGCTTGTCTTATCTAGTATTGTAGGTCAATTGGAGGTCAATATGCTCAACTAACTCGAGATGACTCGAATCACTCAAGTAAGTTGGGGACTCACCTCGACTAGACTCGAGTTCAGTTGACTCGACTGGACGTGGAAAGTGAAAGATTCGGACTCGAATCTGACTCGACAAATGGAAGACTCGACTCGAGACTCAAACTCCAGTGACTCGATTACAACACTGGCCAAAGGCGGATACCGGGAAGGGGTCCAAGGGGTCCGGACCCCCCCCCCCCTTTTCCCGAAATACGACGTGCAAAGGGGTCCGGACCTCCCTTTTTTCAGGAGTAAAAAATAGTTTCCAGAGAGAAACTAGGACAGTCGTAGTTGCTCTTCTGTATTCACCAGAAGTAGCCTGCTGAAATGGCGTAATAATCAGAAAGTACATCAGATCCGTTACGTTGTCAGTCATATGTCATTCAACAGTATCAGCACAGTGTTTCTTATTTCGCTATGAAAGTATCAAAAGCAATTCAGAACCCAGTTGTTTT
>WURT03608005.1:0-64369 GCA_009936505.3 Holothuria glaberrima
TATATTTCTTTAATTCCCATCTTAGGCGAAAAAAGTTGTTGAAAAGTCGACCATAGGGCCAAAAAAAAAAAAAAAAAAATAGGGCGAAAAAACGGATTCCCCTCAACGTTTTCACACACTTTTGATATAGGAATACGTAAACGTGCGGTAGTGTCATTTTGCAGACACAATCTATATGCTATTACTTCAAATTCGACGAATTTACAGACACGTATCTGTTAACACGCAAGGTTGGCAGGCCATTGAAAAAACGTTGGTTATATCTTGATAACGTTGGGGGGAAATGTATGCTTATGTATTTTATTATTTTTTTCGCCTTAAGGTAGGAAGATATAAAGATTTTCGCCTTAAGGGGGGAATTAGCGTTATATATATATATATATATAAAGTTTAAGATATTGCCAATTTTTAACCGTTAGAAACCTTGGACGACTTTTTACAAAAAACTGTTTCATCGATGCATGCAGTTACATAAAGCTATGAATGGAATTTGCTTAGCAGGCTAGGAAACTTTAAAATAGCTTTGTTACGAGTAATGTAGGTACTTTAACAAATTATAAGTGAAAATCCCATTGAATTATATCTAAACCGTGACACAAGAAGGCGCCTTCATCCTGAAAAAAAACATTTGCCCTAAAAATTGAGGTTGGCAGTTTTTTTTAATATGTGTCCTGCTCAAAATTTTACACCCTCTGAAAGACGCTTCACCTCTCAGGACTTTATCTGACTACAACCCATGAGTTTTGCACCGTCCCCAGACGTAAAACATGCATGTCATATACTCATTGTCTCCTTTTTCATTGCATGTATACTCTTTAGTCCAATAATTCTGCACATACAATTTACAATAATGGATGGAAATTCAAATTATCATAAACAAACTGTAATAACACTATAGATAGATTTTGTTATCTTATGAAATAATTATTGATACCATCTTTTCAAACTCTTCCGGTGTTGGCTCTTCTCCGTCTTTTTCAAGCTGCAAAATATTCATGAAGATGGCAGATAATCTGTTAATGCCTTATTTTGCGCCTCACTCTTTCTTGCAAAGGAGTCAAAAGCTTTTATAATGAAGAAGATTATGTATTTATGTAGTTACTAGAAGTTTTATATAGTCCGAAATATTTTACACTTTAGATGACTTTTTGGTGAAATCTGAATTTTCTATCAAAACTATTAACGTAGAGTTAATTTTTTTTATTTTCTAAAAATCGGTTTTTAATTACATTCAATACATGACTGCTTTTCTCTAACAACGTCAGCATAGTCATTATCACAATGAATTGAATAATGAAGTAGAATTTTGTAGCATCAATCACTTTGTTCTAACGCTTCAAATAAAACACATTGCCCACAATGATTAAAGAAATGTTTTACACAGACGTCTTGGTGTGGTATGCCTCTTATTTCTAATGTAACATTTCTTTTTCCTAAATACTCTGCTACCAATTTGTTATCATTTTAAAATGCTTAAAACTTTAAAATGTGGGATGTAAATTTGGATCGAGCAGTACAAATATCACTCACATAATGTCGGTTTTAAAAAAGTTCGTATAACAAGTCAATATCGTTTTTCCAATCTGTTTGAACACTCATTGGGCGAGAGGTAAACGAAACCCTGCAAAATAATCTCTGTAGCCCACGGCATTGTCAATATTTTCATTTTGAACAGCCCTACACGTTTCATTTAACATACTATGCGTCTATTTTATTAATCAGTGCCAAAGAACTGTAGAACGGTAATGATTTTATGTAGTGCTCTTATTTGGACCAACCAAGTGGTTACACGAGTGCTCGGTTAAAGTATAAGTAAAGGTTTACGCAAACGTATCGGTGCACATACAAGTGGAAATTTGTTTTGTTGATTTGCATTCGACTTTCCTTAAACGTACATGTATTATTACCAATCATTGTTAAACCTCCATCCCTTCCTTAACCACCCAACCCCAGTATGCATATACGTTGGTCGATCTTATAACAAAAATTGCCATAATACACTTGAACTATAAATCAAACCAGTGAGTACTCAATTCGTTATTTGATATGTTCAATCACAGCGATCAGAATGAGCTCAAAGGTGACTAAGGACTAAAATCTGGCACAGTCACCAGCTTGTTGGTATAGTTAGCATTGTTCATTTTGTCCGGGGTAATGACGTCTTTTTGTGGTATGGGGTATTTTTCAGTATGATACGTAGTGAACTAAACACGATTACTCCGAACAGACCGGCACACTCCATTCAACAGTTATTTTGACTATGTCATAAAGTGGAATTTTTATCATTTCCCTGAATTTTGCCATTTTTGTAATGTGTTTGCTTAGGCCACACATGCACAAGGACCCTACACAAAAGTAGAAACGAAACGTTGGCTGTTTTGAAGCTTAACGTCTAGCAAAACTTGTAAAATTGGTTGGAATAGTTGGCAGAAGAACATTTTTGCCTTAAGGAATATACTTCTGCGAGCGACAATATAACCATGGCGGACCATGCAGTTACAGATTAAGAGTAAAGCAGCTAATTAATGTTTGATATTTTACCCCTGTCGGCGTTGTATGGTGATTATATGAGTATTATTATTCCTTTCTTGTATCTACCTCCTGCAATATTTAGCTGATCAAGACATCGTGTGGCTTCGATATTTAGGCCAGTGCATCTTTAGTTCATATCATTTTCAAGAGCTTCGATCAGTACCTGCCTGAAGGAAGGTCGGGAGTTCGAATCCTGGTCGGGTCATACCAAAGACTTTAAAAATGGAACCTACTGCCATTGTGGTTGGTGCTCAGCATAAGCAATGGAGTGGGGAAAGCAAGCCAGTGAGCCACAACTGGAAAAAAGCCGTGGCAGGCCCGACTTAAACCAATTGGTTACAATCTGAGCCGTAAAACCTCATCTAACTAACTAACCTGCCTGCAGTTACAAACTGGTCTTATTTAAAGAGGTTTAAGGTAATTGAAGTTAGTATTAGTACAAGTTGTAATGTCGTGCGGTAGTTACGATGCTATCAAATCAAGTCAGTGACTAACAGTTTGTATATTCAACTTATTTAAATTATTAAGGCGTAATGAATGTGGCACGCAGGTCTTAACTTTATAATTTCTACCTAACATATGGAGAAGGGACTGAATAAAGAGCTTCAAGAAAAAAATTCTGGTGTGTCACACAAGAGTATTTTTTTCAATAAAAGGGACATTAGGAAATTCTTCCCCTTGAAAGTGGACGTCATTACTTGGCCGACAGCGTCATTTGGCCGATTTTTTAACAATAGAGAACCCGGCAAACAACAAATTATCCTTGAAACTTCTACAAGGTCTACAAAAAGACTGGGAGTTCAGATTCCCTTAGAAGTATAGGCGGTGACTGTACCATGTAATCTGCAAGAATGTGGCTTTTTTTGTTAGTTGTAAAACAAGGAGAGACTTCAAGGACGGAACAAGTTGGTCCAACTTTCAAGGGAGCGAATTCTCTAGTTAGTTCTTCGGTTGGTTAGTTGGTTAGTTAGTTTGTTAGTTAGTTAGTTAGTAAGTTAGTTAGTTAGTTAGTTAGTTAGTTAGTTAGTCAGATAAGGTTTTACGGCTCAGTTTGTAACCAATTGGTTTAAGTAGGGTCGGCGAATTCTCTAATGATACGCCGGGAAGGTATGCCATTCAACTTACCCGAGTGTTAATAACTTTGAACACAAAAAGAACATCAAACTGAAATTTCTTTGGGGTCTCAGTCACAACTTGAACAAATAACCTCCCAGAAAAAGTTTAAGAAGTAAACCTTTTGGAGATTAATATTGTTACTGTTTATGCAAAAGGTTCAGGATTCAGGAGCAGCGTTCGAAATAGCCGGTATCGCATCGCAAAATGCAACACACTTTCTTGTTGTACATGCGATGTAGTTCCCGAAATGCATAGCATAAGAATACGCAGCACTGCGTATGCCAAATTATACAAAAATATGGTAGAATGAAGTACCAAACACACACATACAGCAAGGCTTTGTCAGGAATGGACACATTTTCAGCAATTATCCTTCGAGAAAAAAAAACCACAAGCTACTAAACCCATATGTATTTCCATATCAATCACACACAACAGAATCTTCAAGAGCTCGATGCAGTGCTTTCACAAACACAAGACAAAATTGCTACACCAAAATGAAAAAGTGCTATACAGAATCATTTTTGTGTAGCACTTTTTTGCTACACCAAACTATTTCACCAATTTGAACGTTGGTCAGGACTCAAGACATTTATTCAGGAAATGTATATAGTCTAAATATAAAATTCTGCCATAACAAAGTGAAATGCCACCGTCTATTTCGCCCTTGTAAGCGGTGTATTTTTGTATCTATGCTTATAATATCATTGGCACATCACAGCGTCACAACATTCCTGCTCAGCGATACGTGTTTCTAGGGCAGGGGAATCTGCTTGAGTAAGCTAACTTGCGTCACGTGAGTCGGCTTCATTAAACTAGTTTGATAATTCGTTGCCTCTTGAAATGGTTGGAAACACACGGGATACACAAACACAGCTCAGCGCCTAGTGTATTTATTTCCCTATTTTCGTGCGTTCCCAGTTTCCGCTCAGTACATATATTTACCATTAAATCTATTTAATCTGTGTCTGTCCGGCGTAACTGTACAAAAATGGGGGTCTCTTTACTACTTTACGGCAGATTAAAATACATAATTTTACACCAAAGAGACAGTTCATGTGCAGTTCATGCTACAAAGCCACAAATAGGACCCTCTTTATACTTGCGCTACGTTAAAAAAGGACAATTTGACAAATTTCTGAAGTGAATTTAAATTTTGGAAGATTTTTTGCAGGTATGGGTATATTCTGTTTATTCAGACATTTTTGACCATGTATGCAAAATGTGCAGACGAATTATCGAATAATCTTATTTTGAGGCATATTCCACATTGACTTTGAATAAATGACAAGTTTGTGATCTTTTGAAATTGTTACCTTATTCGACATCAAAGCAAAAATCAAAAAGGCAACCCCCACCCAAAAAACATAAAAATACCACATTTAGGTTAATAAATATATTTGTGCCTAAAATTTGCTCAAACAAGGCTAATCATACCATACATATCTACACAAGGACAAGAATATAAAGACAATGCATTACACTTCATTTAATGCTAGACTGAAATTAATAAATATTTTGGCATACGGTGTTTCATCATTCAAATTAGAGCTTGATGACGTCGTAACGACTCGCACTAAAAAAATCCCTTCCCACTCTTTTCCGGAGAAATTATAGAAAAAAAAAACGTTGGCCAAGCTATAAACAAAACCCTTGTCTACAGTTAACATATTGTTCTTCATCGTCCTAGAATTCTTCTCCACCATTTTGGATCAACAAAGAATTATCATTCACTGGCTTTCTTTTACCCTCAACTTCTTTGCATGATCCTCCGTTTAATTTAAGTTTGGGTTTGCACTCATTATTTACAACAAATATTAAGTATTTCAGACGTACTTGTACATATGTGCTCTAGGTGTAAGTAAATTGTATTACTTTATTGCTTAATAATTGCTATTATAATTCACTTCAAGAGAGCTCGTTTCATCTTTTCCCTTGTCAAAACCACGTGGTGTGGGACAGAACTACTCGAAAGTCTCTCTTTCATCTACTTCTGTGAACATGATGCTTTTGGAGGCATCTTTATTTTGCATACCAACTCGGACGGTATGTCGAAGGAGTAAGCCAGAGCATTATTTATGCGGAAATCCGCTGTGTTATTGTCCATTAAAATTCACATCACTCCAGTGAGGTGGTATAAGCCGCTTCCTGATTACTCTATGCTATTTTCGGTCAATCAAGACTATATTAAATATATAACCTTCTTGCGAAAACATCTGCTGGTTGCTAATACTAAAACGCTAACCTAATCTGGTATAAGAAGCCTAGCTTTTTTGGAAGATTTGTGACATTTTTGATTGAATCCTAGAGCTTATTGATATCATGGCGGTGTTGAAATTAAAATAATGTTATTCTCACTGGCTTCTTTCCTTAATTTTTATTGTAATATGGGATAGATTGCGTTCACATACTATTTTCTTAAGGGGTTCTCCAGGCTGGATCGGGGAGCTGAACGGCGGGGAAGCGAGGATGGCGTCATGATTCGTCAGTGGAGGGAGACAGCCTCCCGGTGGAGGCTAGGAAACGCAAGGCCCGACAAATGTGACGGTTGCCGAAAAGATAGCTAAAAAAATTTTAGGCATGTGGAAAGTACCAAGAACATAAGGTTTTATTGGGTAACGTATCAAATCTTTGTTGCAAATTCGAACAATTTAGCAGTGAAATATAACACAGAGCTTCAAAAATTGAGGTTGTCATTACACCAAATTTGAGGATTGTTTTGAAGAATCTTCCTTTCCTGAAAGCTTAATCATGTAAATCCTTGGGACGAATGCTTATCGTCGGGATTAGATGCTTTATAATACAATCATATCTCTCCAACGGATTTGGAAGAATGTTCCTTACTGTGTTATTTCAAAAATGTCATGTGCAGTAATTAGGCTAGGACGTTTTCTCAATGCGACATTTACTGATCTGTGGCTTGGGGAGGGGTCTAAGGGGAGGGGTGTCTCCCTCCCCTTTGGAAAAATTTTTGAATTTAAAAGGTGCCTAGATCGCAATTGTTGCAATATTTGAGTGTATTTCTGCACTAATGAGGAACCCAAAAAATCTTGATGAAAAATATTTTACTACATAAAAATATTGCGCCAAGGACGATATGCACGGAATCAGTCTACTTTCTGAATTTCGAGATGAAAGTAGGGTAGTGGGACTCAAAGGTTAAAACAAAAGCTTGTATAGGAAGTCCTGTCGCAATTAAAGCAGACAAATATGATATGCTGGCAGCAAGGAACTGGCAAAATTATTCTGGTGAGGCTGATTTTGTCAAAATTTACACCCGCATAGAATTTGCTTGTCAGATATTTTTGTGTGACTTTTGTCGCCGTTACGCGACATTGTCGTTCAAATACGGCTGGCTAAAGCACTGGTCATATGACCTAAAATAGCGCGTCTATACGGAAGCCTTAAATTTCCTTTCTTCCCCGAGTTGCTGACGGACTCGGTCACTCGTCCAATTACACCGACAGCCGTTGATTCGGCCGTGACATGCATGATGAATTTGCGACGGGCCTTCAACTTGAATGGGCCCATTAGATGAAGAGCCGAAAGCCGAAATAGCCGACTGACTAGCCGCGTGTTCCAGTTCTCTCTTTTTCTTTTTTTTTCTTACCATTCTCCGTCTTCCCCTTCCCCTTCACGCCCTCCCTTCCCCTTTCCTTTCCTTTCTTCCCCCTTCTTTTCCTCCTCTTCTCTTTTCCTTCCCCTCTCCCCTTTTTGCCGACAGACCGAGAATTTGCCGACAGCGACAAAATATTGAGGGAGTGACACCCCCACAGCCCGCTCGCTACGGCCCTGAGGGTTTCACCCCCCTGTCAACTTTTGGCTAAAAACTTGTGAAGAGCTACACTTAAAGCTCTAGAAATACATAGGTAAAGAGACGGGAGAGAGACACAGGATGGCGCAGGGATTTGATAAACTATTGACGGCAACTTTGGGCATTGAAGAGAGCTGAAAACATTAAGGGGGTAGGGAGTCTAGAGCAAAATGCTAACAGCATGGAGACAATTGGATAATTGATTTTTACACATTAAGCCTTGTCATGTCTTGGTAGGTTAAATTTGACATCAAGTAGTCGAGAAGTACTACACTTTGTGGCCTCAGTATTTTTCAGAAAAATAACATGTAGGGTACATAAAATATCAGGCATATAATAAAAGAGAGCTTAAATTAAATAGAAACATATATATATATATATATATATCCATGTCGTCCGGTCGAGCCCTGAAAGGGACGAAACACATTGTATCGCATTTTATCTTCTACCCGACAAAGTATTTTACCCCACCTTAATGAATGCAAGACGACGACAACATTTGAACAACTTTGAAATGCTACTTGTTTTTACCAACCATTTTACAATGTTGCTTGGGCAAATTTTGGTAAATGTTTCTAGAGAGTGTGACTTATCAGAGTCCACTGCGATAGAATTAGTGTATAACCAGGTCGATAAATGACATTCATACTTTTTCTGTTTTTTCTAATGACAACCGATCACAAAGTTTTGAAGCTAAAGCATTACATCTTAGCAACGTTTGTAGTTTAACTCTTCTAAAAAGTTCAATATAATCTTTAACTAGTACTGAAAATGACTGGTACGAAACATATTATTATAAAAGAATATAAAGATTGAAGACTAGCCTTACCTCCCACCGACCTGTTTCTAGGTTCAGGATGTACCATGGGCAATCTTCCTTGGACATCCACCACCATACTGTAAGTCGAGATTAAAAATTACATTAGATGGATTTGTAGGTGTTACGCGACAGACGCGAAACGATATACAAGAGTTTGATTGACCATTTACTGCAGTGAAACGACCAAAACGAGCATAGCAAGTAGAGGAAAACTCCGGAGTGTGTTCCGTTTGGTTATTTCTGCAAGCATAGTGAACTGTCAGGAACATTTTTATTTTTTTAGATAGTACATTGAAATCCAGTAACTACCGTCAACTTTAATGTCGACAATTCTTCATGAAACGGTATGGATGTAGTCAGGTGGTATTAAATTGTACAATACACAAGATACCGTAGTGACTATACTTGCTACTAGGGTAGGAGTAACATTTTCATTTTATCCTAATTTGCTTCTATTTTGCTTTGTCCTGATTGTAACTCTTCTTGCAAGACGTTCTCTGTACCATGATAATGTTATTGCTTTTTGAAACAATGCGTAAAAATCGGAACTTTATATCAGGTTGTGGTTGTTTCAGATGATTTTTGATTTTTATTTGTCACTTAGTTTTGATAAAAAAATATGACTGGCGTCAGTCGCGAATAGACAACTGGCTTCGCCAAGTAATGCGAACTTTTAACAATTTGGATGGTAGAAATTGATTCATCTTAAACAGGGGTGGGGAACCTTCGGCCTTTTGCAGCCCGCGAGACTGCTTTATGCGGCCCGTGAGGCAACTATTCAAAAAAAATTAGATTCAGAATCACTTAAAAATTAATTGACAATAATCTTTTAGCACACGTTGTCCACTGTTTTCCTGATTACACAATCCCACTTTCCGGGCATTTCACGTAAATCTGCTGTGGAAAACTGTCAGTATATCACTAAAACCCCTGTATGAACAATGAAACCTGCCAACCGTTTCGTTAGACATACATCAGGTGCAGAATTCTTGTACTTCTGGAGGTAACGGAAGCTTTGCGTGGAAGATAGGCTTCATAACATTGTACAAAATTACACTATCACATGTGTAGGTCTATCTATTAGAATACGAAACTCAGTGGGCATTGTATCTATTCTAGTTTCGAACTGTTCCCCCGAATAGTGAGTTAAAAGTTTAGAAAGTGGACACCTTTGCAAATTGTAAAATGAGGAAGAAGTAAAGCTAGTTAAAATAAGCAGTTTAACGTCGCGCTTTGCGCGCACTTTACAAATGCAGTCATCCATACATAAGTGAGAAGACAAATGGACATATTGTCATACTTTTGGCCTGTGTAGCCTTGCACATTCTACGTCATTTAAAGCGAGTGAACGAATATTCTGCTCCGTATCAATTAGTACAAATTGCAAAGCTTCCGGGGGTTTTGTCACAGTTCTTGCATAGGCTTTCCCCTAGACCCCAACAGGGTCTGTTTGGGGAACCTTTGCCTGGGCCCTATGGGAAAACTTATTGCAACCTCTTTATACACGGCCCGCGAGTGGGTTATGACCTTCAAAACGGCACGTCGGAGAAAAAAGGTTCCTCACCCCTGATTTAAAACTTCCTTATTCGATTTGCTTGTGGTTGTCCTACATTTAGGCCTATGAGCCAATGCTAGATATCTGCATCCCCTCCTCATAAGGTTCAGTGCTTGTAAAGTTTTATGCTGACAAATTTTTCGAGTAAGAAAGGCTTTCTTCGGGAGAAAATGGCTCGCTGCATCCTCAGTCAGCCCCTTAGCTAGACAAGGTACTAAACGGGGCTAAAATATTTCAATTGGAGGGAATTTTTTTTCCCGGGGGCAAGATATACTACAAAATACTACGGCAATGGTAATTTTTACCTTCTAGGTATATGGATTGCGCAGGGCTAACCCCCCCCCCCACCGACCCCGGTTGGACCCCAGTAAAGAAGAAAAAGCACCGTTCGTTCATCGTTTCAAAGAGAGACTCTAATGTCAGTGCAAAAGAGTTCCCCATCTCTACCTCATAGTAAATAAACGTTCGCTACCCGAACTATATGGGTAAATTTCATAAATGCAGGAACTTCTTTACATATACTAAAAATGAAAATCATAAATGAAAAAATGGTAGGATATTACTTGTTACAGAAATGGTTGTTTTCTTTGAATCTTAAATATTTTTTTTATATCGAAAGCACTTGCGTATTGAGTTAGAATTCTTTCGCCAAGAAAGTCTATGGGCTTTTTTGTTGCAAAATTTTAATCATTTCCTGACACAATTCAATTTTAAATAAAACGTAGAAATATGATCATTTTGAATACCGATGTGAAAATGCACCAGTGTATAATCTTTGGGTAAAAATTAGTGATTGACATTTCTTAGTGGTTTACGTGTGTGACTCCTACGTTCAAGTCTGCGTGACCGTGTTTGAATAAAAATAACATGACCAAGGGTCGGCGAATTATGTCACAATATCCAGAGAAAAGGAGAGGAGGGGGGAATCTACAGTGAGTGGTAGATGCAACGGTGAGGGTTTCGGAAAGTAGTATTTATCATGGAAAGGCAAAAGCTTATAAAGATGTGTAGCATAGCCGTGTTACATAGGTATGTGGAGACGGACTCAGAGAGAGGGGGGGGGGGGATTAAGGTAGTCATATGAACAAAGTGAGAACTAAAACATCACAATCGGAATGGGAAAGGTCTGATTTGAGATAGAGGGGTACAAGAAGGTTAAAGGTAAAGAAAGGATACAAGTGAGAGAACGAAAGCAGTGACCAAGGAGCGAGAAGCCAAATAGCTGGATCATAAAACTTGTGTCAGTTACCCGTTTGAAATGCAGTGGAGGTGAACTAATATTTAAATGTCAGGCATAGTATTAAGTTAGTTCGTTTTGGGAATCGAGCTGAGATTCTATACAAACGTTCTTTTCATTCAGTCTCAGTACCATGACTTCTTGCTTAGCTATGTAGGTCTTTCTGTATGTGTGATGTGGAGAGTAGTAGCTGTAGAGATTATGAAAGAAGTGATAAGAGGTTTTGATATTTGGGTAGTGTTTACCTTCTACACCTTCTGTTCACCATTACACTACATATTCAAATGAATGAAACAAACGGACAGGTTGTCTTGTAGCACAAAAACCTTACGTTGCCGACCAGGAAATCACCACAGAAGACAATAACATTTACCTCTAACGTTTCTTGCTTTTAGCGTTAATAGAGTAGAGTCAACCTTGAAGAACTGAAACGGCACACCGGTATGAAACCTGGCGAGATAAAAAAAACAGAAGTGTACGATCGATACTGCTGACCTAAAAGGGATGAAAATTGCTAATTGGGGTATTTAGTTCAGCTGATGACGTATTACTATCCTACATGATTTCATTTGTGAAATTACTTGCTCAAAACTGGAAAATGTTTCAATTGGCCCGTCAAATAGTAACGACAGGTTTTCTATTTTGTATTTTACAGCAGAAAGAGAGAGAGAGGGAGGGAGAGAAAGTTTTGTAACGCCATAGTGGTAGTCTTCTAACATATCATTGAAAAAACATATTGGAAACGTTTTCCCTCATTCTTGCAGAAAGTCCTCATCACTACAGCACACATACACAGCGCAGAGGATATCGAGTAGATTATTTACTTTGAGTGAACAGCCACAGCAAGTGGGTGCGAGCATCTCTTCCCTATTAAATACGTTATAGGTGATACGTCACTGGGATCGATACTCAAGCGGGCAAAAATATCAGAAAAGGTCCCTTGATTGGGAGGCATTTTACGAATGTTACCCTCCAGGAAAAGTAACCTGACTTATACTATCAAAAAGTGAAAAAAATGACGTATGTTTTACTGTGCAAGATGGCTATGCAGCGCACACTGGCTTTTGACAACACTGACAAAAGTGCGGCAACCCCGTGTCTGACACTGCTTTTTACCATTGATTTAGGGTGATTATCGGCAAAACCAGGGAGTAAATTTGCTCAGTTTACGAGAACTTCCCAAAAAAGATAGAGTTGCAACCTACATCACGGGAAAGAAGACATGGCATGTTGTACATAATATCCATATAAACTTGAAGTGTGGTGTTTTGATTTATGGATTTTCGAAAAATGTTATTTATGGAATTGCATATCGTGCAAAAATGATGGGGTACACATTGAATAGTCTATCATCGAAAATCATTTCGATTACAAAAGTTGCGAGCCAACTTTTCCCCGAGACACTTTCAATACCAAAAAAAATGGATCCGCACAATAAGAGGGAGAATTTTCCGTCTTTAGCGGAAATGGTTTCCTCGGAATGTCAGTTTTCTTCAATCGTAGAAGCTTTCTGTATATTTGTTTGAAGGGTACCGGCGAATAACTTTCTGCCGTTAATTCGTTGTTTTAATAGGAAGTAATCAGTACAGAACTCATTGTTTGATATTTTTTAAAAAGATTCACACCTCTTTATTAGTTACTTACCCTAAATTCTTTAATGAGGGACACATTGAGGCAAACTGTAAAATACCAATGCCTTCATCCTCGGTCATATCTCTGTTGTAAACAGCCACCTCAAGCTCCTTGACCGGAATCCTTGAAGTGAGGGCCAGGCCCGAGGTGGTCCTAATAGCTGCTGTAGAAAGATCTACTGACTGAAGACAATTATAGAGGTACACTTTCTCAACCGAAATCTGTGAATTAAGGAATGATGTTTGGGGAGATCTGCAAATTAAATATTTCTATGCAGTTTTTTGTCTCTTTGTTTTGAAGGTTTCTTCTTCTTTATATGAAGAATATCCAAAGCATGCAAAGAAGATAAAATGGATGAAAGGGAAATGTTTCTATTAATAAACTATATTGCAAGTAAGTTTATTAGGCTGCAAAAACAAAAATATTTTCCTCAAGGAGCCTTAACATGTACGTTTAAGTACTATGTAATGCACCGACGATGAATGACCTCTACGTATTTCTTGGTTTTTCTCCTGAGGAGAACAGGTTCTTCGATAAAACCCACATTTTTAAATTCTCTTCACTTGAAAACTGCAAAAAAAAAAAAAAAAAAAAAAAAAAAAAACTTTGTCACGCTTTGAGAGCCCAAGCTTACACACATTAGCCGTCCTTTCGGCAACACTGTCCCCTTTGTCAGGGATTCGGGTTGCATTCTTCTGTTGGGGACCTTGCACCGTCAGGGATCACATATAAAATTTAAGGTAAGAGTGCAGTTTCCTGCAATCTAAGGCGTCTGGAAAGCCGTTTTTTACCTCAGCCTCAACAATGGTAGGGCTGGGGTCGAAGTAATCCAGTAAGACTGTAAAAGTGACTATTGTCTTCTTGATGAACCGCTCCCTATAAAAAAAAACCGTTGCCTCTGCTACTGTTTGCTGTAGATACAGTTTCGGAAACATATGTATTATGTTCTTCGCTTTCAAGAATGGTTCATTGCCTATAGGCGTGAGATTCTCCCCTGCGATTCTCGATCTTAGCCAAGCATATGCATGTGGTCTTCGCCATTATAAAAGTTTAGAATCACAGGAATCAGTTCCGAGTCTGAGTCCAGCTGCAACTCATTGCAGCCCAATTTCGATTCTGAGACCTCCCATACCGAGCCAAGTATGCGTCCTAAGAAAAAGAGGCTCAAGTCCGGAATCGAGTCCGAGCCCTGTCTCGGGCGTTATAGCCCTGCAGATTACCAATTGTTCTTAGTCAGTTGAATTTGGTTATGAGTTAAAAACAAGAGCGTCATCAAAGTATGCTGAATGGGGAGGGGGTGCCATATTTTGCCGAATAAAGGGCCTGGAAAGAAAAGGCAGACGGAAACAATGTCGCCCGTAGTGAGACCAAGTGTATGGTGGAGGGGCCACCCCAGGGTGCCAGGTTGTGCATAAAGGAAATGCCCAGGTAGGAGACAGGGGGAAGTTCCTGGGAATTTTGGACTATTTTCAAAACTTTGGTCATGAAATGAAGCATATTAAGTAAAGTAGGGTAGGTGGTGCCACCATCTGACGTCACGTGACAGCCGTCGAACCGCACATTTTTTAGGAAATACCCGAGCTTATCCTTGTGGCTCATGCGAAAGAAATATAGGCTTTATGAAATTAGCCGGTGTTGTAAGACAAAATTATTCCACTACAGTTTTTTATGACTAGAGGAATTCTAAATGCTTTATATCCCCTATGGGGGAAGCGGGGTTTAGAAAAAATAGTTTGATTCTTATGATCAAGCTAGACCGGTTTCTGCTCTCATGCGTTATTATAGCGTAGATTCATCAGTAGCAACGTTTTAAATTTCGTAGGTTAGGGTTATTCAAAATTTGTTAATTAATATTGTCTTGCTCGAGTGCCTCTAAAAGGGCGTCGAGAAAAAGTATCATCAGAAGCTGTTTCCTCAGAGTTTGAGTCGTTCTCAAAACGTGACCTCACTAAGAGATCCTAAGATTTTTTGCCCTTTTGTAGGCAAATATCGGGTTGTCTGGGAAATGCTTTTTTAATTGCTCGTGTTCGGAAATTAAATGCCAGTGTTTGGTCAGAGCATTTTTTATATGCGTTGTCCGAACATGCGGAGTGTAGGTCATTTTGAAAACTAGTGGTAGTACCTTTGTGTTAGGTTCCGTGGTTAATAGAGCGCCTCTCTCTCTGTGCTTTATAGCTGAGGTGGCGGATTCTATTTCGTCATGGGAGTAATTCCTCATTAATAATTTCTCTGTGAAAGAGTCCTTTTTCTCTTGAAAGTTGCATATGTTATTACACAGGCGGGCCTATCTGAGTACCTCGCCTTTAATAAAGCCGTTAAATATAACTAGGGGGTGTGCAGAATTACGATCTAAATATTGGTAGGTTTCCGTGGATTTAGTAAAGACTTTTTTGTCTAGGATACCACATGAGCGGAAACGTTCCCCTTTAAATATTTTAAGATCTAAATATGTGACTTCCTCTGAGGAGATTTCGGCTGTGAATTAAAAAAAGTCATGTGAGATGTTGAGGTTATCCACTAGTGTGGAGAGTTCCGTTCGTGATCCTTTGTACAGCAATAAAATATCATCCCTATATCGAAACCATTTTATAATATTCGGATCTGTGGATGTTATGCGTTTCTCTAGGGGATGCATGACGATATCACATATTTCGGGGGAGGCCTGACTGCCCATGGCGCAACCAATTTTTTGTAGGTAGAATTGGCCGTTGAATTCAAAACAGTTTTTTGTTAGAATTCGACCAGCCTGAGCATAGAGCTAGGAGATATTTTCTTTATCTCGCAGAAGCTTTGGGGGGCTTCGGAGTAGGCTTTTTGAACAAGATCTACGGCTTCGTCTTGCGGGGTATTTGTGTACATGGAAACAACGTCCATAGTGGTGAGAATAACATTTTCAGGAAGGGGGGTGGCTTCCAGTAAGTTAAGAATATGATTTGTATCCTTAACGTACGTGTGTTGTTTTACCACGATCGGAAGCAGAAAATAATCCACAAATTCAGATATTTTTTTCTGTGGGGGATCCGTTACCACTTATGATCGGTCGGCCAGCAAATTTTGAATTAGCCGGCTGGGCTTTATGTACTTTTGGGAGTACGTAAATGACCGGGGTGCGGATTTATATGGTTGAGTGGATTCAAATAATTAAAAACCTCTTTGACAATCTCTCTCATGGATAGGATATCTTGAAGGGTTTCGACCACTGCTTTAGTGGTAGAGTGTGTTATATCGCTATCAAGTTTATGATAATGGTGACTTTCTAATTGCCTTTCAATTTCGGCCTGGAAGTCAGTGCGATTTAGAATTGCAATACCTCTGCCTTTATCAAAGGGTTTAAGGATGACAGATCTGTCTTTAGCTAGCGATCTGAGTGCAACCTTTTCAGCCTTGGAGATATTTGGGGGGCATTTTGAATAGGTATTTTAGCAAGTTTTCTCTTGGTGGCTTCAAGATAGTCTTCCAAATTACGACTAAATGTCATTTTAGGTGACCAAGTCGAGGGTAGGCTGAACTTATAGAAAAGCTTTTGCTTTTTATCGTGTATAAGAATCAAACTATCTTTTCTTAACCCCGCTTCCCCCATAGGCTGATAGGGGACATAAAGCATTTAGAATTCCGCCAGTCATAAAAAACTGCAGTGGAATAATTTTGTCTTACAACACCGGCTAATTTCATAAAGCCCATATTTCTTTCGCATGAGCCACGAGGATAGGCTCGGGTATTTCCTAAAAAATGTGCGGTTCGACGGCTGTCACGTGACGTCAGATGGTGGCACCACCTACCCTTCTTTACTTTTAGCATCTTCAAGACAGCCAATGAATATACCACTGAATTCACGATTTAACACTTCGTTATAATTTGTTAACTCGGTCTAACAGCCGGTCGAGATGCTGGTGCTGAGATTAGGGATGGGGGAGAACGGATGATTGTAGGAGTTGTGCGTGGCTTTGGAACTTTATTAACACTCAAGCTGCCAAATAGGAAGGAAGCCAAATCATGCAGAGTAGCAGTTCTCGAGAAGCTCACCGAATTTGTTGTTTTTGAATGTGTAAAACAATTTTCAAGTACAGAGTCTAATACATTGCATAAGGATCTTTTTGTTGTACAAAAGATTAGGCTATATTTCAAATACCAGGTTTAGTTGTAAAAGCGGGGAACAGAGGGGATATGGAGAGCGAATGCACTTGTAGCCCCACCACTGTTTACAGACCACTTTGGAAGCAACTGGATGAAATCGTATTAACAGTGGGGGATCCTGGAATGTTCCATTGTAAAGCCATCCATGCTGTACATCCTGGGTTCTTAAATGGCTCCCCACGGGCCACAGCCGGTCCGCGAGGCCATCCAATCCGGCCCGCGAACAATTTAGGTCTAAACCAAAATATGATGTTTCTTTCAGAGATGTATTTTGATGTGGACAGAACAATAATTTTGGTTATCGAACATTAGTGGAATGTGTGAAAACGTTATTTTTCGGCCCGCTTCGCGCGTACTTGTCATTGGCAATTACTTCACTATTACTTCATAAAGTACAGCTTCGGTGCAGTGATTGTTCTAAGCCAGTAAAGTGGCTAGAGGTATCCTGACCCATATTGGTAAAATTAACAAAAAAGGAAGGCCTACAGTGTATCTGAATCGGTAAAGCTGTACTGCTTTCAAACAATTACTGTACTTTCGGATAAAAAAAAAATGACGAATAGGCAAATTGGAAAATCAGCCAAAGTAGAGGGGAGAACTGTAGTGTCTTTTTATGTCTTTCTATGTGTTTATTCTTGTCATTTCTCCTACCCCAAATCGTTCCAGACTACCACAAATTCGCACGCTTTTCCATTTAAATTCAATCTAGAAGTTAAAATAAGTCGACTAACTTATTCACACTCCCACTGCATGACAAACAAAATGGGCGTTTTTAGCCGACATAGGATGGCCAGACCAGTAAGGTAAGGGAACCAGTAGGTAAGGGGAAAAGCCACTTGGACCAAGTTGCACGGGCTAACGAATTTTGAAGGACGTATGCATCTTGGTACAAGAAAATATAGGCCTGAAATGTTGCCTCTTATTTGTCTTAAACATTTTTTCCAAATCATGAGATCTCGAAATGAACGGAATATTTAGATACATTCTTACAAGGCTTGGTGAGAGCACTTTCCAACGATCTAGGAGATATGTTAGCAGCTACATTCTTGACACGCTACATACCAACCGATGGTGACCCTCCGAGTGTCATGATTAAGTCCCTTGTCCCCGCCCAAACGTTCATTTCAAGGTGAATGTTCACCACAGAATCTGACGTGAGTTTATTATCTCCTCTGCGTAGCCCGCGGTTTTCGATATGGCAGAAAATAATGGCCAAATTGCGATACTTGTGATCATATGTTAAGTGTGCGTCAAATTAAATTGACAGAAATGTACGTATACGTTTCAGCCATGCAATGATTCGCTTATATATTTGACTTCTGGTGTTCCAACGGGAGCGTTCCTCTGGACCTTACTAAGGGCCCTTCGAAGCGTGGTTTCTAGACAACACGTTGGTTGGTGGGAGGCTTTGCCTTCCCTCGGCGTCGTTTAGTCGTTTGAAAACGGGACTCCCCCCCCCCCCTCGGACAAACTTACTTGCCTGTTTGTGGCCGGTGAAATTTTCATGATGAAAAATGTGGCCCGCCAAAGATAATAATTAAGACCCCCTGCTCTACATGCAGGACCAATGTCGAAGTCGGCCTCCATGCGGTTGGGGACTTCGGTTTTACGTCACAGACACACGCTATATAGTTATATTTTTTCCACGTGCGACAAGAGCATGGAGAAAATTTTACATCCCATACGCTCTCAGTTCACATCAAGAGTGAGGGTGTCAGGTTAGCTGGTCCATATAGGTTTTAACATAGGCTACTATGAACCGAACACTTCCTGCCTGATGATGGTCAAATCCCCGGTCGACACTACCTGTACTGAGCTTGAAAGTGTGGGAAAGATTTACGAAAAGTTTTATAGTGTGCGAACGATTGAGATAGAACCCAGAAAGTTGGTGTAAATTCTGCACATTCATATCGGTGCGAATCTTTCCTTTGAAACTTTATGTAGGTGATTAACGGGGAACGGGGGGGGGGGGTCGACGGGGAGAAATATGAGAACGTTTTGTTTATTTTAGATGTCTTAGTTGAAAAAGGTTGCTATCTTTGACGAACTTTCGAACTGATCACATACAGCAACACTTTCACAATTAGTTAATTCGTATTTTTGGTTGGGTGCACAGGAACAGTGTTTAGGTGACTCCTCCTCCTCCCCTTGAAATTTTTTGTCAAGATGAGGTAACTTTGATGCAAAATGGAGGTATTCTTGGCAAAACTTTCAATGTAGTGCATACTTAGAAGTTAATCATTTCATAGTAATATTTTGATTGTGGCATGGCACCCGTTATAGAAACATGTGTAACGACATGCTACCGACTTTAGATTGAGGTAAGTGCCACCTGGAATGGTCATTAATGTCACCCTGTTTTCTTTTTGATTTCCTGACTTCTTGTATGGGCAGAAAAAAAACTCAGGGTATGGCTATTATTTTTCATCCAGAAACTCGAGAGTAACAAACAACCCCTCAAAATGTTGACCGTAAAATTGTCTTGTGTTTGATATACGGATTTTGTAAATCACGTGACTGATGAGATCATTCGCGGTGAAAAGTAACGAAATTTGACCTTTGACTCGTATCTTGACTATTCCTTTTGAGAAGTAGTTGTGAACAATTAGCTGTAAGTTACTTCGCTATTACTTGCTACAAGACATTGAGCACCAGTAGATCCTGGAAATGTTTTCGAAGGTATTGACAACGTTTAAATGACCATAATTAGTTTTTGGGTTAAGCAAACTTTTTATAAGAGCCTGCACCATTAATGTCCTGTCCATGCCTTTCTATGGAATAAACGTATCCTTGGAAACCTTAACATATCCAAATTTAGCCCTTTCAGTGCCCTTTAAGATCCTCCAGGATGCCTTCTACACCCAGTTGGTATCGTTGAAAAACTCATGTTTATGTGTGTTTCCATAGGTATATTTGCATTTTGTTGGCCTCCAAGGATCCCTTGCCTTGCCTCGCGAAGTATTAGAAGCTGATTCTATTGGGCCTGCTTGTGGCTAAGTTACCTAATTTTAGTGAAGGTAAAGCTACTCTCCTGAGCCTATCCTGTCCGGTTACATTAATACACTGTGTGCATTTGACCATCGCCTGTGGTCTAAGATTGCAAATCTCAGGCTGCAAAAGGTTTTTGTTTGCTGAGTTTTAATTCACTGATTGTCAATTTACATGGCTTTTTCTTGAAAATCGAAGGAACATTAGTGACTTTGAACATAAAAACGATGTAAAATTAATCTTTTTTGGGTCAACAGAAGACGGATTAACCTTTTTATGAACACAATTAAAGTCGATCTTAAAAACGAAGTTCAAATTTGGGTCAAAGGTCACACTTCTTCACCTTGTGACCTCTTTTGACCTCATTTAGTCCATGTCTAGTTGTCTATTACTCTAGGATATCTGGATGTAAAATTAATGTCATTTAACTTTTCTCCAACCCCTAAATCTGTGACATTTTAACACTGGCTACTATTACCAAATACCTCTTGTCCATTTTCCGAAACCACCCGAAAATTTGTGTTTACCTTATTTTTTCTGTTTACTATAAATATGAGGGATTTGACACTTACCCCAGTGTCATGCCCAGGATGAAGCAATAAGTAAGGATGTTTTGCATCTTCGAAGGTATTAAGAAGAGCCGAGGGTATCGATAAGCACATGCAGATATTGTGATAAGAGGGAATGTTCATATTTATTTGACAATGAAATCGAGAGGATGTACAACGTGTAATGATAATTGACCGTGAATAGATTGTCATTTCCGGGCTGTACTAGAATGTTTTGTTCAACAATTTTTTTTATAAGTTGGCTTTTCTTCTGACACTGGTGATTCATAAGTAAATATATTGGAACATAGGTGACCTAAAATTGTCCGGAGATATGAAATAAAATCATTTCAGGTCAAAATAGGAGGACAAATGAATCAGTTAACTGTCCACAATTGAATTCTAAAGCCCCGTCCACACGATCAAACTTTTGGTCAAATACATCACCGTACATTTTTATGACGATGCTTACGGACAAACGTATGATCGTGTGGACTGCTTTCCCAACAAATTTGAACAACATTCAACATGTATGAAGAAGTTCAAAATTTTAGCTGCATGTTTCATCTTCCCAACATGAGTTCAAACATTTGTATGCGATGTTCATGGACAAATGTATGTTCGTGTAGACGGGGCTTAAAAAGGTATACTCAAGATCTAGTTCGAAGGTCATCATGATTATTGAAAACAACCGTAAAGGCTAAAGAATTGTGAAAAACGTACTGGCGGAGTCTGTTCTTTTCAGCCAGTCTAGAACGGGACTTCGTAAGACGGGTCCTATGATTGGTCATGTTGCTGTTGTTGCTGCTGCTGCTGTTGTTATTTTTGCTGTTGTTGTTGACAAAATAGTTTTATATATCAACTGAAAGACAACCTCATGTAATTTGAGGGCTCGTTTGTTTTTCTCAAAATTTTGGATGAAAAATGATAGGCATTTTCCTAACCGAAATTTTATTTTGAGCTCCCTGACTCTTGGCAGATACACCACTTTATTTCCCCATCTCACCCGAGGATACCCATATCTTGTTTTTTTCTGTCAATAAACATGTTGGGAAACCAAAAGAAAACACTGTGGCATTAATGACCATTCCAGGTAGCACTTACCTCAATCTAAAGCCGGACGAATGCATGTTAGGAAATGAACAGAGCAGTATTTTTTTCACTGCTAAAACAAAATGGGGTCCGGAACCCTTAGACGACCCCTTCCGATCGGCCCCTGAATACCAGTAAATTAGGGAAGAAAATGCGTTTATAGTCAAGCTTGAAACACTTTAAAATACGTTTTCAAATTCAATAAGCACTGAAACTTCAAACGTTGCAACACCTAGGCAACTTGTCTCATTCTACAAGTTTTATGTTTTGCAATGTATATTAGTAGTTACTATCAAACACTACTTTCCGTTATATTAAAGAAGAAAAATTGAATTTCACCCACATTACTACTCCTTGGAACGTTCCGATATGTTTCTCCTTTTACACGGATGACATTTGAACTACAAACAGAAGCACACCTGTACCAAATTCTTTGCAAACGTTATTTTTCCTATATGGTTGGGTATCGCTGCTGACGAGTCTTTCGTAGGGATACTGTAGCAGTGACAAAATCCCTTTGCATATGTCAAGAACCGTTACCATACCCTTTCGGGGGTTGGGTAGGCCGGGCAGCTGGGACAGATTTGAGTCACGAAAAGTGCCATTTCCATAATAATATTACGAAAGGCACTTTTATCAAGGGAAACACTTTCGGCGTACGGTGATGACAAGGACTACACTTTTTTCTGTTTTTAATAAAGAATGGATAATTTCATTTTCTAACTTACGAAGAACATATAAAATACGTTGTTCTGTATTTCTTCCGATGTGCGTATGAGACCGCCTCATGGTTGTATTAAAGCCTGAAAAATATCATTCTGTTCCCCTAAAATATAGCTGTGTCAGAACGGTGAGATAAAATATTGGTCATTACGCGTCAGCACATGTGCGATTGTTCAAGGCCCAGTCACATTATTGCGTGCAGGCACTGCGTGCAACTTGCGGGTGCCAATTTTTGCTGCCCGCAACTCCCAGCAGATGGCACGGACCTGACAGTATCTCGCCCGGATCTAACCCGGACTTGCCCGCAGGTGCTTACGGAAGTCCGAGTTGCCCGCAGCCAAGTTTTGAACATGCGTAAAGGTCGTGTGACATGCCGCCAAAAAGAGCTGTTTCACATGTCAGTTAAAGAATTAAGTCTTCCAATAAAAGATCCGTTGGAATTATTTCAACATCTTTTACCGTTCTCAAAATATACGTCTTCAAAGTTTGATGGTTTCTTAAGAAATTCATTGCCTATGCAAAAATAATGATGTGGAGTGTTGCACAGTGTTAAGATTACTTTTGTTAACCCTTTATAAATTATCTCTTAATTACTGATCAGACAGATTACAGTTTGTTGAGCGATATCAATGTTTCTGAAAGAAAAAAATTTAACTTACATAGTAAGCCCTCAGGAGATAACAATGCTACCAGTGTCCTTGAAATTAAGGTTGAAAAAATAAAGGCTAACATGAGCCATATATGGTATGTTCATCTTTCGATGTCACATATTTGCATATTTAGCTCATGTTTATTCATGATACAAGTGTGAAATAGAAATTACCCTGTAAAATGGTCAATGTTGGATGGATTTTAATGGGAATTGCGGCTATCTTCTGGACTTTTAATGCTTTCTACATCAAATATCCAACTATGTTATTTCCATGTCACACAAACTTTAAAACTTGGTCCGGGTAAGCTGCCTGAGTTTGCCCGCAAAGGGCCACGCAGAACACCAGCACACACGAGGCCCGTACCGGCCGCAAGTCAAAGGTAGTTAACCCGCTTGAAGAGAGTAGGTCGGCCGTGGACCTGTGGCAATTTCGCGTCAGCGTGTGTCAGATGCGGGCATGGAGCGTGCGTTTTGCTGGCAAGGAACGGTGTTGGTACTACCAACCTGAGTGTATCCTGTCCTTTCTACGGGCATGGAGCGAGGTATACGAGGAAAGTGAGAGCATGTTGAGGGCCAGTCACTGTCTTCCTGTTGGTAATCTGAGGGCTGGCTGCGGGCAAGTTGCTGGCGTTCTGCGACTACTTTTGTCATTTAAATAGTCCCCTGAGAGGTATTCCTTTATTATCAGTCTGGTTTTGAAGAGAGAGGACCTCTCTGCATGATGGCTAACAGGACAAGTATTCAGTATTATCTGGGCATCATTCAGATACAACTCGGCCTCACGCAGGTACAAGTGCAGCTGCATCGCATCAGAAGGAGAAATCAGAGAAGGAGGCGAAGAAGATGGTGGACCCGAGAGTGGTCATTGCCTCCCAAGAGACGCAGACGATTTGGATTGTACGACCAGTTCATGGTGTAGTTCCGGCGGGAGGACGAGGCATCATTTGTAAATTTCATGGGGATGCCCCAAGAGATGTTCGACGAACTTTTGCTGAGAGTGGGGACCCGCATGACAAAGCAACCCTCATCGTTTCGAGATCCCTTGGAGCCTGGACTGAAACTGTCACTTACACTGAGACATTTGGCGTCTGGTGCAAACTACCACATCATGCGATTTGGCTGGAGAGTCCTACACAACACTATGAGCTCTCTCGGCCTTTGCCGCCCTTGGTGAGCTTTTTGGATGACTTCAAAGTTGACCGAAGGGGCATCTTGACAATATGAAATATGGCGTAGAAGTGATAACGTTTCCACCCGACCTTTGTTTATATGCCCAGTAGGGGCACACGCAACCCTCCCGCCTTGCAGGCAACTCACGCAGGTGTCACGTAGCAGTGCCTGTATGTGGCCCGGAGCTAATACAGACCAGTCTGTAAGCTCTCACGCGCTTGGCACGCATGTCACACGGAGCACACGCAAGACCCACGAAAGTACCACGCATCCAGCAAGCAAGTTCCACGCGAAACCCACACAAATCTTGGCCTGCCCGCAGAAAAACAGAATCCATGCACGCAACAAGCCCGTGTAACCTGCTCGCAATAATGTGATGGGGCTTTCAGCACGTCATAAGCTTTGGCCAATGATGCAAACAGTAAAATTCAATACCTCGCAACAGTTATAATCATGTAGCTCAACCGTCTAGCAATCTACAAAAAAGCTAACTTAAATGGAGTACCCTGCAAAAATGATTGACCAATGATAAACTTTGATTTTCATCTTTTCTTACTCTCACTTTAATTTCTGTTTCATTGACTGACTCGCACTCTGTCATTTAATAGGGGTAAAATACCATCCTAGGGACAGAGATGTTGTGTGTGTCTTCACTCTGTCAATTACGATAGAGCTGATATAAAGAAAGCCCAGTAAGTACTAAAATCTAACAGCATTATTTCCTTTCCGTTGAAAAGTGGGATCTCCTTTCCGCCTCAGAACGATAAAAAATCCTGACTGCTGATTTCATTGCTAATTATCCGCTGTTTGCAATGTGCTGCACTTTTGACAGGCACAAGCAAAGATAGTGAGGATCAGACCCAGCCAAATCGCGAATGTTTGAAAAATTTTGATCTTTGGCGAAGTACCAAACTGATTAAAACGTTTCAAAATTCGTATTATTTAGAACAGGGTTTGTGTGTGCATCTAGGTGTTCTTGGGAATTATTTTTATTAGTCATAAACTGAGGTTAAAATGCAATTGTGTTTTCTCGTCTGTCTTCTTTCGGGAATCGTATTAGAAATTTACACATTCCAAAACGTTTGTTAGAATGAATATTAGAATGACTTAATATAATTTTTGTTATATCTCTCATTTCTTAATGTATGGGTTAATTCCCCTTTCGATGAGAAATCTTACTTATAGGGGCTTTGTTTAAAGATGGGCTGTTTTTGACATAAATCGTGATTGGTTATTTTTATACAGATTAGAAAATTTTTTATTGAATGCTTATTATAAGTTTGGTTAGCTTTAAGGTGTGATCTGCATAATTTAGAGTAACTGGTTTAAGAAATCTGTTTTATGAGAATCTGCCCAGATGCAAAACCGTAACGACACAGTTTTACCTTCACGTATTGCTTTCACGGATACATGTTTTCATTTTGTAGTAGATGCTTTTTATTTTGAATTATGTCCAAGGGGGTAAAACCGTTTTTCCTTAACTAACAATGAAGAAGGTGAAATTTTTAACTAGCCGGGTAAATCAAAATTCTCATTTTCTTCATTTCGGAAGGAGGGCTGTGGCACGTACCCCCGCCCTCCAGGCTTGTGCCCACAAAGGCTGGGGGTCACTAAGGGCACTTGACCCACCTTACCAACCGAACCATCCTGAAATAAATTTTCATAACAAATTTTTATCACATCAATAAGCGTAAATTACTACGATTTCAAGTTGAAAATTGTTTAAATGAAAATTGTAAGGCACGGAAAATGTCATTTCCGGCAATAAGGGAAGCACGTTTAGATATTTTTTTCTCCCTACACTTGACAATAACGGAAGTGGGTGGTCTGCTTAAAATGTGGCCCCTTCGCACCTCTTCCTCAAACATCTATGTCTAGCCATTTACCCGTGAAAGAGCGCCGTCTCGTTTGTCTTACTTATTTTATCACCAATCATTGCTGCTTAATCACACTTCATACTGTTTGTGGATTACCTGATTTTCTTTGCAAATGTAGAATAAAAGTAAAAACGTCAAAACGACTTACCTCATGCCTGGCTGCTATTTCTAATAATTGCATTGAAGACCTTTGTAGTAAGAGAGTGTCTTGTCTACTGATTAAGACACCCTCATCACAAATCTGACGAACTGTTGCCATTATGTTATCAATCTTGCCAGTTTGTTCCAAGATACACAAAATGGCAAATTTATCCCCGCCTTCGATGTTCTTTAAGTAATCTATGATTTTCTCTGCAGAATCAGAATTTATTCCGCAGGCGAAACGATATAAATACTGAACGTCGAGCGGATCTAGATATCGAAGAAATTTATCCAAGTCTAAAGTTGGATTCCGCTGAAGATAATCAGTGAGGTAATGTGCAGCATACCATTCGCAGAAGAGTTTATGATAGAACCTTACTTCCGTCCTGTAGTGTACGTGTTCAGTGATAGGAGTACCCGGATCATCAATGATATCAACACTCTCTTCCTCAACTAAAATACCAATACGTATGTACTGATCATAAAACTCCTGACCTACTAACTGACACATTTCATCTTTGTCCCAAATAATTCTTTGACGTTGTCCACTGAAAGCTTCAAATGCCAATTTATCAAGATTCTGATGGCTTGTTTCAAACAATCCATACCTACGAACGTTTTCTTCTTTCATTTTATTTCTCATGTGACAATGAAAGCAAGAAATCATGTAACGGAAAAAGCTTGTAACTGAACTTAAGTTACGAAATTTTTCACTTTCATAAGTCATATGGGCGAATATGACGAATAACAGGGGAACCTGACATAAATCACTTAATATTGGGTTGTCCTCAAGATATCTCTCAATTTTTCTTACACTTTCATCATCATCACCAACTACTGCTTCACGTATGTAACATCTACGTGCTTTGTCATCAAAGCCAGTCAATCTTATTCGCTTTGTTAATGGAGGGTATTTCTTTGGTAAAAATGATGATCTTGTAGTAGTTACTACTTCAAAGTTCTGAAACATCTGTCTGGCTATGATGGCCATGACATCAGTGATAGTTGTACTATCTTGATCCGGGTACTCGTCGAATCCATCTAGTATCACAACTACTGACTCACTACCACGAAGGATATTTTCAATGGCTGTTTCACTGAGTGTCGTATCTCTTGGTAAAATAAACCGTTTGATAGCTTTATAAATAGATGGCACGCCACCTAATTGCCTTAATCGAAGCAAAATTACTATTTCAACATCCTCAAGAACTGACGTTGCTTTTTTATTACACCAGTCATATGCAAATTGAAGAGTAACAGTTGATTTACCGTATCCAGGCTCGCCCTCCAAGATACGTCGAGGTGAACTTACTTGAGAGGCGTTAAATACGTCTTCATATGTTTCTAAAGTTTTCCATATCCCACGTCCTCCTATCCCTTCTCCTGAATCCAAGAACTCAATACCGCCCTGTACAAAAACTTTGTCTACACAATATAGTCTGTCGTTAATGTACGGAATAGGTTGAACTGCATCGTACCAGTCTTTGTATTTTTCCTTTATTTGCTTCAAAAGTAGCTCTTTAAGATCTGTTCAGGGTGAAATAGAGAAGCGCTTAATTGTAATAAACACATTGAAGTAATATGAATCACATCAATCTGTAACTATTATCTCTTTTTTCTGTGTATGTATATCTGTATTATGAATATATATGTATGAATATGTATGTGTATGTGTGTATGTATGCGTATATGTGTATACGTATACTAACATGTGTATGTGTGCATTTCAAAATGTTATTAATGGATGCATACGTATACGTATATGCATATTGAATTGATATTGAATTGAATTTGAATTTGCCCACAATCGGAAATTCAGCTTTCATAGGTCATGACGTATTAGGATGAAAAACAATCGTTACATTAGAAAGCCATGCACATAAAAAAAATAAAAATATGTACAGGAAGTCCTACAAATATGACAACTATCTTCGTACTTGTGAATTGAAGTTATAGATAGAGTTAGGTACAAACGAGTACCTGAAGCGGGCTTTACGTGTACCAGGTGGGCATAAACACACTCCGGAGCGGTTGTAAATATAATGCTCAAACAAGGGGTGAGTTGGGTCTTGCATGATTTGTTTCATCTTATTGCAGACCCTCTCATGATACAAACACTCTAACGAAGGTATAGCCCCATTTATCCTCTGAGCAACTTTCCTGGATTGCTCGAGCATCTTCACATCCATTCTTGTAGCATTGGTAAAGTAGGAAATAATGTTATACAACAGGACACTTTGGATGAGGGATTTATAGAACAAAGCCATATCTGTTTTATCCACTGTTAGGTTCTTCAGTTTTCTCAAGAGATACAGCTTCTGTTTTGCTTTCTTATGTACAATTATAGCATAACTAGACCAGTCAAGTGTTTATTTAGCATGGTTCCTGGGTACTTGTATTTATATACATGTTCTACTTATTCCCCGTGAACATAGATGGGAACATGGGTTGCTGGCTTGCAGCGGAAATAGATAATAAACTTCTTAGTTTTTGACACATTAAGTTGTAACAAGTGATCCCTTACTCAAAATCTATATCTGGATTCGTATCTAGATATGTCTGGCTAATATGAAGTTTTATATGGCCATATTAAGCCAGATATAAAACCAGATATAAGTATCTTGATATGTTAAATCAAGTTTGAAATGGCCATATCAAGCCAGATATAACTTGATAAATGACCATGCCAGGTATAAATATTAATTTTAATATGGCCATATAAAGCCTTATATAACTTGATGAAAATATGCCAGAAATACATATCAAGATTTATATGGCCATATCATGCCATATATAACTTGATAGACGACCATTCCAGATATGCATATCAATTTTTAAATGGCCATATCAAACCAGATATAACTTGATAAATGACCATGCCAGATATACTTATCAAGTTTTATATTGCCATATCAAGTCAGATATCATTTGAAAAAATTGAACTTATATGGATATCAAGTTTTATAGGGCCATATCAAGCCAGAAATTTACTTGGTAAACCACCATGCCAGATATACATATCAAGTTTTATATTGCCATAACAGGCCAGATATCACTTGCAAAAATTGTGTCCATGCATATCGAGTTTTATATGGCCATATCAAACCAGAAATTTACCTGGTATACCACCATACCAGATATGCATATCAAGTTTTATATTACCATATCAAGCCCGATATCACTTGAGACAAGACCATGCCAGATATACATATCAAGTTTTATATGGCCATATTAGGCCAGATATAACTTGATAAAAGACAATGTTAGATGTAAAATTGAACTTATATGGTTATATCAGTTCATACTTTTGTCTTTAATTTGATCACTTGACCTACGTTGAGACCACTTTGGGATGTAGTAGAACGTTTCTGCATACCGAAGTCATCAAATAGAAACACCTTTTTTCTATTATAGCTGTCTAATTAACTAACATATGCAAAGGATATGTGAATGTGGACGGAGTCAGAAATTGTAGCCCTGATCTTTGTTTTTCATTGTTTAGAAAGTGGAATGTGAGATACTCATCAAACCTTCAACCAAATTTACATTGAAATATACACTACAGTGTGATTTAAATAAAACGATGCATTGAATGCATGTAAAAGTACAAATTTCAAAGCATTTTTACTGTTCACTATTAAGTAAGTTGACAAATTCCCGTACTTAAGTCAATTTCAACATAATATGAAAGTAAACTTTGTTGAAGATGTTCAGAGAGCTTATAAATTTGCCAGCTTTGAATGGCTCCTGATGCTTTATGCAAAGTGTGGAATTTATGTAAAGCTGTAACCCAGCATTGGTGCAGGTGTGGACCATGTGTTCACCACATCTCTGGTCCATACAAGTGGACCAGATGAGATCCATATTTGGTTCATATAAAATTTCATATGGCACATATATGGATTTTCACTTATATCAAGTTATATGTGCCCAATTTTTGTTAAAGCCAGATACAAATCCCATATCTGATCCAGATATGGGCCATATATAAATTCCCTATATGGCACATGTATGGATTTGCTCTATATATGTACCATATCTGTCCCAAACAAAAATCGAGCCATACACAATTTTATATAAGCCATATAGGGCCTTTATGTTATATCAAGTTATATCTGCCCAATTTTTTAAAGCAAGATACAAATCCCATATCTGGACCAGATATGGGCAACATAAAAATTCCCATATATGGCACATATATGAATTTGCCATATATGGGACATATAGGGATTTGCCATTTATGTACCATATCTGTCCCATATCAAAATTGAGCCATAAAAAATTTTACATGGGCTATATATGGCGTTTATGTTATATTAAGTTATATCTGCCCAATTTTTGTTAAAGCCAGATACAAATCCCATATCTGTACCAGATATGGGCCAGATATAAATTTCCATATATGGCCCATATATGGATTTCGAGTAAGGGATCATCTCACCACTAGACAAACCTTGTAATCGTGGTGGCGTATAAGTCGATGTTATCTGACAGGTAGCCAGTAATGACAGTATTATCTGCATATTTGATGACACTATAATCACTGGACATACTCTGAAAGTCGCTGGTATACAGGGGAAAAAGCCATGGGGAGAGGACACAGCCCTGAGTCGCACCTACACTTAAAATCATTTCCCCTGAATAGACATCGCCAACCTTCACCTTCTGTGGTCTATTTCTAAGGAAGTCATGAATCCATACGACAATACGGAGGGGAGTACACCGTAAGCAATTAATTTGGCAGTGAGTAAGTGTGGAACAATCGTGTTGAATGCACTAGAGAACTCTATAAAGATAGATCTTTCATACTGTATATGTTTGTGTGTTTTGTGTTTATGTGTTTTGCGTGTTTTAGAATTTCCCATTCGTCTTCAAATCGAGAACAGAATTATATCGCCAATGGAAGCCAAGCCCGCCTACATTACCCTCAAAGACCACAAGGAGAATTTTTACAATAAACCGCCATGCCGTCTTATCAAACCGGCTAAGTAGGAAATGGGCAAAAAAATCAGTAATACAATCTTTGAAAGGATCAAAACCGTGGTCCATGAGTTGACCAAGGTTAGCCAGTGGAGGAGTACTGACGAAGTGATGGATTACTTCTAGGGTATAAAATAAAAAAGACGACAAGACCTTTTTACTCTTCGACATGGTCATTAGAGAATCCGCTCCCTTGAAACTTGGACAAATTCATCCTGTCCTTGAAGTCTTTGCTTGTTGAACAACTGACAAAAAGCTACATTGTTGCAGATTACATGGTTTAGTGACTGCCTATTGTTGTTTGCGGTTTTCTATTGTTGAAAAATCGGCCAAGTCGTGACGCTATCGGCCAAGTCATGACGTCCACTTTCAAGGGGCAGAAATCTCTAATGTGGACTTTTGCCCTTCGGTCTCCAAGGCCTAATAGACTAGCGGTACACTTACATCACACAATCCGACATAACCTTCATACACCAAGCCAGGAAGTCACTCCTATTTAATATCGGAAAACCTGGCAAAAACGAGATACAGTCGGTTGCTTTGATGTCACAGGAGGAAGTTTTGACGTCGCAGAAAAAAGAGAGCTCGTTCGACTTTATATCTTGAATGAACCGTGGGAGAAATTCTTCAATGGCTTAATCGGTCTCTGCCGTGATTACGGTTTCGCTGTCTTAGAAACAAAATCAGGGTCGAAAGTCAAGCGGACAGGCTGAGAAAAGGCCCCATAGCAATATTCCAACATTTCGGTATAAAATTACCACATCAGCCAATTTGACAGTGGTAGACTACCTCTACGTTACATTTGACCTAAAAGCGGCCAACACCAACCATTTACACAACCAGGGGATAAGACACTTTATGTCAACGTGAGGTCCAATCATTCCCTCTACATTATCAAGCAGATACCAAAGACGATCAGCAAAGGAATAACATGACTATCTGAAACCCCCCAAAAAGCTTGACAATAGTTCTCCCAAGTCCAAACTTAAATGAGGCATTAAAGGGTAGCGGGTGCAAAGAGGGCCTTAAATATGAACAAGCAACGAAGCATCAGCCCGAAAAGGGCAAACGTCTTCCCCAAGGAAATACTTATGGGTTTAACCCACCCTTCAGCAGAAATGTGAAGAGCAATTTACGGGTATCTTCTTGAAGCTGTGAGACAAGCACCATCACAACGGTTACATCAAATATTTTAACGGAACAACGTTAAAATCAGCTACAGCTGTATGGGCAACTGCAATCCATCATCGCTACAAACAACTCAAAAACCTTCGAAAATTCGACTACCCACAGCCCCATGAAAGAACGCATTTGTAGAGAACCCGATGAATATCCTTTAAATGGGAAATGTTTGGTGTCGAACATAGTATACAAGGCAGGGGTCCATCATAACAACACCAGCCATTCATACATAGGCATGTGTAGTGGCCCCTTCAAAATGAGATATAAGAATCATTCCAAGCCATTCCGGAATAAAGCTTACGCGAACATAGCATCCAAGTTTTTCTGGGAACTCTTTGAGAATAAGTAAGATCTGGTATTCTAAAAAACGCGAGCACTAAGACAAAGACAGGCTCGCAATGCAGTTTATACCAGGAGGAGAAATTGCGAGCATCACAGATGACTCACGAAAAGAGAGCCTTTTCAACAAAGAAAACAACTTGTGTCTCAATGAACGCATATAGGACTGCTGCACCGTCGCTGAAGAAAGCTGCAGTGAATTCGACCAAATGGAGTTTCTATGGTTCTAGGAGCTCACTTCCCATAGATTTGACGAAGTGCTCTATCTGGTCATAGAAATTCAGTCACGCCATAGTTTTATCACCTCAGTTAAGGTTTAACCTCACATTTTCGTTATCCACGTGTTGTGAGCCATTGGACTCCTACGTGTGCTAGAGCCTATATTATACGCATGTATTTCGTACGCACATAATGTTCCAGTACGGTGTTCAATATCACTCAAATCGTTCGTTTTCATATTTGTTTACGTAAGTTCCCTCGAGAATTGTGTCACGAACAGCATGCGCAGTATATTGATGACAATTATTCATGAGCCAGAGACGCATAATTCCTTATCATTTTGCCATTGCCATGCTACGAAAAAAATATCACAAGCTGCACTGCTCACATCCATAGGTACAACCAAACGCGTGCGTTGCAGACTTCCTCGTGAAGCTTTGATTGGTCAAGGCAATGTAAACAAAAACTGATTATAGCAGACAGTGAATGAACGTTTATACGAATGTCCTTTGAAGCTGAGCATACTGACTTGACTTCAAGAAGACGCTTCGGGTACTATCATTAGTGCATGTTCTCTTGCACAGGGTCATTTATGACAGACCCATAATACAGATATCTGAAGTTCAAGAAAGGGGTCATGTTTAGTAGTAAGTATTCTTTGAGAACATACTTCCTAAGGGAGCGGACATCCTTTGGGAGAAACATTTGGTTTCGCCCTTCGTCTCTTGCCAGGGAGTCGAGGGGATCTTGGGAAAAGTAGTATGTCATAACTAAACTATCAGCTGCGTTTTCTAAATGGAAATTTTTGACAGAAAGCTAATTAATGGTACAAAAAGTATGTCTGGCTTTAGGGTGGGTGGCTCATGGGTAATTATACTAGAAAAACAGGATCTTTTTAGTGAAAGTTTTGATATGCCCTTATCTTTTTTAAAAGCATTTGTGCAAAATCTTGGACACTGAACCAGTTACAGCACCGAACTTTACACTATGTTTTGGAGGAGTATAAAGGCATATGAAGAAGTTATCTTTGGGTAGTTAGGGCATAATTTACTTCCTCGAGATTTGTTTTTTGTCTCCACCAGACTGTGGACAAATTTGTCAAAATTAATTTTAATGTAAACAAACTTGATACCAAATTTCGGAAAGTACATCAAACAATGACCCTTAAAAAATTGCTTCATGAAGATGATCTTTCTGTGCTTTTTTGTTTTGTAATTAATTAGTAAAGAGTAGTTAATGTAAAGTAACAATTTCTTGTTTTCGGTCATTGTTTCAAAGTCAGGTATAACCTCAAACTCCATAAGGCGTAATTTATCACGTAACATTAGTCTTTCAGTAATAATGCTCTTTTAGTAGCTTTAGAAAAACGTTATTCACACCTTGAGAAAACAAAGAATGGTAATAGTGCCAGGGTAATGTTTTTTGACTTTTCATCAGCATTAAATACAATACAACCCCATTCGCTAATTAAGAAACTAGTATGACAGCCAATCAGTTCCGCATAATATTTTTACAATGGATACTTGAGTATCTGACCAACCGTACTCAGAATGTTAAGATCACCTCCTCTGGTAATACTCGACAATGATTACATCAAATACAGGGGTCCCTCAAGAAATCGTTCTTGCTCCCTCCTGTTCACTCTTTATACTCACGATTGCTTATCTACTCAACCATCTCGCCCTTTACTTAAGTTTGCAGACGACACTGTTATGATAGGTCTAATTTCTAAGGACAATTCCACTTTGTATGAAACTCAGTTGAGTTCATTTGTTGATTACTGTGACCGTAACTTTTCAGAACTCAATGTGTCAAAAACTAAGGGAATGATAATCGATTTTCGTAATAATACTCCTGGTTATAATCCTTTAAGTATCAAAGGCTCTGAAATTGAACGTGTGCAAACGTATAAGTATTTAGGAGTAGCTATTGATAACAATTGGAATTGGCATAGTCATATTGACGCTACCGTTAAAAAGCTTATTTCTAGAATTACTGCGTAAACTCAGTTATTTTAATGTTAATCCGAAAATTTTATACATGTTTTATAATTCTGTCATAGCTAGTGTTTGGCGTTAATGTTTAGTCTGCTGGGGTAGGAATGCTACAAAGTGTGATCATAACAGACTGGATAAAATTATCAGAGGGGCGGGAAGAATAATCGGGGAGACATTGCATGATGTAGAAACAGTGTATAACAGTGGAGTTGCCAGTAAATCGAGGGAAGTTATAGAGGACGACAGCCACCCTTTGTATTGTGTGTTTAATGATTGTATTATCTCTAGATCTGGTCGTTTGAGAGTTTTTTGTTTTTGCTTTAACTAATCGACATCCACCCTCCTTTCTTACACGTGCAATGAAATTTTATAATTCAGCTCTAGTAGGAAATAATTCCTTTATTATTTTTGATATTGTCGATTGTATTTTATGTTAAATTCTTACTTTTTATACTCTTATTTTTAATCATTTATTCATTTAAGCCTATTTTATTCAGTTTATTCGTTGTGTGATTGATCTTTTATATTTATTAATATTTTATGTTGAATTCTTACTCTTATGTTCTTGTTTTTAAATTTAATTAGTGTATTCGCTCTTTACCTGTATTTATAAATATTTTTACCTTTTACTTGTTGAGCTGTTTGCGTTTGCAGGCAATTTGAGTTCCCTTGTTTGGGTCAATCAAAGTGCTATTCTATTTTATTCTATTCAGCTATGTAGACTGGATCATAAAAACATTTGAAATATCAGTTACTGCATAAAATAGCTAATAATTTGTTTCACATATCCAAATCTGGGCATATGAATTAAAAATTATTTTAATAGTTCAATGGATTTTAGTGTAAAATTAAAAAAAAAAACATTTAACAAAGTATTTAAAATTGTGTATTACCTGATAGTGTGCCACTTCTTGGTTGATTCTGTGTTAATGCCGAACTCATCTGGAATGTAAGAAAATCACCAAAGATTTGATAAATTTCTTTAATGAGTACTACTAACTAATTCTGCAAGTCTCATTATTTCAGGGCGTCATCATAACATTAACATATTGCTGGGCAATACCCACTAATTTGATTTTTTTTATAGAAAAGGAATTAAATCATTGGTTGTTTATGTTCGCTCGTAATAGATTTTTTCCTCCCCAGACAATTGCTTAACTTTATTTTAAGTCCATAAAATTCAATTATTCTTAAATCATTTGTAGCGTTCGTGATAAGAACCATAACATAGACGTTAAAAGCAGTTGGGTCTTTGGTGTTGTAAAGACATACCTTCCTTTACATTTGCATGCTGGTGGGCACAAATTACATCACATCTATTTTAAGTGCATCATTACTTTTTATGAATAAAACATAAAATAAAGCAGCCTTGTTAACCTTTTGGCCTTTTTGACATGTGTGATCATCATGGAGAAGGGATAGGAAAGCGTGTTCCCTCCTTTTATAGCTGGGAATGTAACACAAAATGACTCCCTGAAACACCCATATGTTGATCGATAACAAACAATCATCAATATATTCCTACATTCCTCATTAAGAGAGATGCAAACAGGCCTGTCCTTGCTTTCAGAGAAGGATTCTTCAAAGAAAGCCGATTGTCCATTATCTGGGAGATGGTAGGCATCAAATGCATTTTCAAAAGTGGCCAGCCTCCTCTATCTGTTCTCAATGAGAACCGATTCTTCAACAAACGAGAAAATTTTTGGCCCACCTTGCTCGCAGAAGAATTGTGTTGCTGCATTTCCGTTCATAGATCTGTTTTGTATGACAAAATAGGACAAACCTGAAAGGCGTTCACGACCTTTGCATGATGTGAAATTCCACAAGTCAAATTATCTGGAAAAGTAGTACATTACCGAACACTCGGTAGGCCAAATGGATCTGTAAGTACATTTGTTAAATAAATTCTAGCGTCCACGGCATGGCATCGCATGAGGTTTAATTCCAAACCCTCCTCAGTCTTTGTCACCTTTTCCCGTAACCCGTCGCACCAATGTTTGGGTTTTGGGTTGCAAATCCTGGCGACACGTATGATTTTTTTTGCACCAGTCGCTTTAATTTTCGAAAAAAGATACCAGGTGGTTACGTCTTCCTCTATTGATTAATTTCCACTTCTCATGCATCACTGTCAAAACACTGGAAATTCTTCTGGTTAGGTAAAACACTTTGGTTGTTTGACAGTAGGATGGTCAAAATTTGCTCATGAAATTTTTAAAAGGTCTCTTCGATACATAAATATTGTATTAACCAATCATTGGTGAAACTGGCGACAAGCTTTCATTCATCGGTTGGATATATTTTCGCTTTACCTACTTCATAGGCGATTAATTGCTAATTAGCATACTGTTTGCTTACAAAATTGGGCAAATTATTCGCTACTTGTTTTGGGGAGACAACCACAGACTTGATTTGGCAGCACAATTCTTCTGATAAGGAGACACTGATTTAATGCACTAAAAAATCCTTTTGGAATCTTTTATACTTTCAAAGAAGGAATACTCTCACATTCACACGATCCCAAAACAGTGCTACAATATTACCACAAACTAGCACACGTTTCTGTGAGATTAGCCTTGTCTTAATGAGCGCTGAGCGGCTATCCAGTGAGAGTACAAATTCTTGGATATTCCGTCACGTTCGAAACGGTGTTAATATCTCAGACTTAAAAAATATTATTCATTATTACAGATGTATATGAAAATATTTCACAGTGTAAAAAATTATAAAAGACATATTATGCACACACTTCTCACGGCCTCAGTTGCTAGCGATTCGCTATAACTATAACAGAAAGCTAGGAAGGAACAGATATCATGGGTCAGTATAGTGCACAATAAAGACTGAAAGATGAGCAGCTCAAATGATTGGTTAATACAATTTCCCAATAACTTGATAAAACTGTTGGCTAGTAACTTTACATAACGCTCTTAGGAAGGAAATGCCCAGCAGTTGTTCATTAATTGTTTACCAGCAATTGGTCAAAGTTTTGACATACAATTGAGATAATTCAGTGGCTTCGCAACGGGGGGCCTAAGGAGGCCTAGGCCCCCACACTTCCGTCAGCCCCCCCCAAAAAAAAATTCAAGGTTATGTGTTAAATGTCTAAATATCACTGACGGATTAGGCCTATCATTTAAATTTCTATCTTTCTAATTTCTGACGCATTTCAAATTGTCAAAACTTCCCCATCTGAACAGGTTAGTAAAACTTTTAGGCAATAACAAGTTTCTGTTTCCAACCAACCAAGGCGTTTGATATTTTGATGAATTGCGACCTAAAGGGTATCAGAGTGAAGTTGCGTTCCATTTACCTCGTGGTTTCCAGTGATAAATATCATGTATGCGACTTATGCAATGGTGCTGCATTTGTTACTCGCGCTAACCGCACCAAACGGAGAATAACATCGCTCCGAAACCGCACGCAGAGGAGCATCCTTTTGTCCACTAGATAGTGCAGTGGAAAACTGTGACTGGCACTGAGCTACACTATAAATCAAAGCCGCTAAATTATGAAGTCAAAAGTTGGCTGAATTTGTTACCAAGTCGTGAAGACGAGAAAGAAATCCAATTCTCCGTTAACCCACTCGTGATCACGACTTGTTTACAAACAGGTACCCAATAATTCTTTGAGTTATTAACTGTAAAAGTGAGATTTTGGCCATTAGAAAGAGCCACAAAGTTAGAAAAGAGAGTAGAGAAAGCACAATTAACGATATCATTTTGAATATAGGACTGCATCATTGCAATATTGACCATACACTCCTTACAACAAAATTGTAGTTCGTTTTCGACGGGGAGAGGTTTGTTTTGATGTTCAGGTGATCTCTCAATACAAAGCTTTAAACAATTATGTTTTAAAACTGCTATTATTCGTCACTGTAATATTTCAGTCATCGACTGTCATGGGTCATCGACTGATATTTCATTGTACCCTCCGCATTATTTACAATTATTAAGCATTTAGTAGTAATCATGCCCGATAACAATATGAATCACGCTACTCATGGTCAGGGTTCCCAGAATCTGTTGGGGCAACAGGTAGAGCGTGATATCAAAAGAGCATTTGCAACGAAAGGGGACAAACGTAGATCGATCAAAGCTTTCTCAACCTATTTATAATGATGCGAAGTTAACAGACTGATAAAAAGGTCGCAACGGAGTGTATTCATTCGGTTTTGTAAGCTTTTAAAAATGAAATTAAGTGGCATTGATTCATGCATCCGTGAGCATGCAGTACATCCGTCCTTCCAGTTAGAAGTCTAGGGTTAAAAAAATCTGGAGATGTCATGGATCGTTCCCCTAATTTTTATTATTCGGATGATTTCGGGTGTTCGGGTTTTCAGGAAACAGTATGCACTCCAAAATGAAGGTTAGGGTTAGGGTTCAGACTCTCGAGGCAATTCAGGTGTCGTCTTTTACATTCCGGTGCCAAAAACAAGGAAAAGGTCCAGAACATGGTTTACCAAAATTATTACATAACTCAAATGAACTGAATTTGCTATTGGGCACAGGCGTACGAGGCGGGGGGGGGGGGGCAGGGGGCAAACTGCCTCCCCCAAAAATTTCTAAGGTCGAAAATGCTGGCAGGAAACGACAGAAATTCTAGCACAGAAGGGGTGAAATTCTGGCAATGATGAAGTAAAAGTGAATGGATTGCCCGAATTTTCCGCTGAGTTCCCGAAGTTTCGAACGCATGCCCGAAAAATGTGCAAAAGTTTTCACCCGCTTTGAGCGCTTGTAGTGGTTTAGATGGTTTATTTTATGCACCTGAGCTGCAACGAAATTTGGGCAACTTTTTCGGATTCGGGCAAAAAAATTTCTGCTCCCCAAATTGGAAGAGTCCCGTACACCTATGCTATTAGCCTCTACCTTAACCACCCTGGAAAAAATCACGCGGAATGTTCAAATAGTCTCTCGTTCATTTGTATGTACCAAAGGCACGTGCCAGTTGCAGCTTAGGTTTGCCCCCCCCCTTTCCCCCAGTTATGAATTTCTAGCTTCGCCACTGAGATTATTGTGTACCCAACTTAGTTGGTCACTTTTAGCTACCTTTTTGAGGTTGCAATAAGTTATAAAGACTCCCAATACTGGGCAACTTGTGCCCAATATTTTTGACGGTGTATTACAGTCTTACTTTCTGTAAAGCCTAAGGTGACGAGTTCGCCATATTTAAGAGGTAATCGGTATTCCTATTGGTCAATACTGTTAAACGCCAATTGCTATTGGTTGGTTGGATGCACCTCTCCCCATGTATGTTCTAAAAGTGATCGGACATCAAATGTCTATCTCAAATGTGTCAATATGGACCTGAGTAGATACAAAACTGTTTGTGGATTAATCTTAAAAGTCCCCTATCAACATATCTGCAAGATATAGGAACTAATCGCCCAATATTATTTTTAGTCTACTTTTCCGTACCATCAATGTCCCATCCCATCTCAAAACCCCTGTATCAACAAACGGATCAGCCGTTGGTCCAGGTTAATCTATTTTAAAATAAAAATGTTAAAACTGGATTTTTTGTGCTCTGATTCGTTCGTGCCCAATGTCATTTAAAGATAGTTAAGAACTCTATTCTAATGCCCATAATTAACCAAATATCCCAATTGTAAAGGTTTTTGCTCCTCGGATCTCCAGGAGACATTTATAGACCTATGGGAAAACATCACAGAAAGAAAGGACCAAAAGAGTTTACCCTAAAATTTCAGCAGGGATTCTAAATAGGGCCAATAAAATCAGTCCGTTGAGGTAGTTGTTTTCGCTCCCGTGGAACCTTCATTGCTGTTGGAACAGATTTTCGTGCCTACCCCTACCAAATATATCAGTAAGAGCCCAATGGGCACTGTGGTTCCTTGCTGAATGCAATAAAACTGGGCCGTGAACATACAACAAAATATTAACTAATGTGAAGTTTGCCTGTGACTCTGATGACTGCTACATGACCTTCAAAATTTTTTGGCAGATTAGCTTAAATGCTGTGATAGAATTTATACTTCGAATGGTACTGCATTAAATCCAGCACAAAACCACAAAACTAATATGGTCTTCTGCTGGTTTTAATGCAACACCATGTGAAGCATATATATATATATATATATATATATCCAAGCTTCCTACATTGAGATATTGTGTTAAAAAGGTTTTCAGAGTTTGACCTCCAGTGACTCCAGATAACCGTTGACCTCCACCAAAAAAAAAAAGAATTTTTCCCCACCATAAGGCATCCACATACTATCAAAAGTATGAAATCTATCCAAGCTTCCTATCTTGAGATATTGTGTTAAAAATTTAACGTTTTCAGTATTTGACCTCCAGTGACCCAGATGACCTTTGACCACCACCACAAATGAAAGGATCAATCTTCTCACTATAATGTTTCATACCTTAAGATATCGTATTTAACAAGGTTTTAGGTTCCCGCGGTGACCCCAGATGACTTTTGACCTCCACCAGAAAGTTAAATCATTCACCTTCTTACCATAACGCATCCACATACCACGTATCAACTCTGTCCAAAATTCCTTCCTTGAGATATCGTGCTAACAACGTTATCAGTGTTTGACCCTGGTGACCCCAGATGACGTTTGACCTCCACCAAAATCTACACGACACACCATCTCACTATGGTGGATCCACATACTAGGTATAAAATCTGTCCAAGCTTCCTACCTTGAGATATCTTGTAAACAAAGTTTTCAGTGTTTGGCCCTCTGTGACCCAGATGACCTTTGACCTCAACCAGAAATTATAGGATTCTTTTTCTTACAATAACTAATCCATGTACTAAGTATGAAATAAATCCAAGCTTCCTACCTTGAGATAATGTGTTAACAACAAGTTTTCAGTGTTTGACCCCGGGTGACCCCAGGTGACCTTTGACCTTCACCAAAAGCTATACTCTAACGCATCCACATACTATGTATATATCAAATCTATCCAAGTTCCATACCTTGAGATATCGTGCTAACAACATTTTCAGTGTTTGACTCCTGGTGACCCCAGATGACCTTTGACCTTCACCAAAAGCTATACCATTCATCTTCTTACTCTAACGCATCCACATACCATGTATATATCAAATCTATCCAAGTTCCCTACCTTGAGATATCGTGCTAACAACATTTTCAGTGTTTGACTCCTGGTGACCCCAGATGACCTTTGACCTCCACCAAAAACTATAGGATACACATTCTCACTATGTTGGATCCACATACTAAGTATAAAATCTATCCAAGCTTCCTACATTGAGATATCTTGTAAACAACGTTTTCAGTGTTTGGCCCTCGGTGACCCCAGATGACTTTTCACCTCCACCAAATATAGGATTTTTCTTCTCACCATAACCCATCCATGTACTAAGTATGAAATAAATCCAAGCTTCCTACCTTGAGATATTGTGTTAAAAACAAGTTTTCAGTGTTTGACCCCCGGTGACCGAAGATGAACTTTGACCTCTACCAAAAGCTATACCATTCATCTTCTTACCAAAACAAATCCACCTACTACGTAGGAAATCTATCCAAGCTTCCCACCTTGATATATCGTGCTAACAACGTTTTCAGTGTTTGACCCCTGGTAACCCCCAATGACCTTTGACCTCCACCAAAAACAATAGAGCACACCTTCTTACTATGACGAATCGATATAACAAGCTTAAGTTTAGTCCAACTTTCTCTTGTTGAGTTACAGCGTACCCAAGAGAGCGCCACACACATACAACCTGACTGCATAGGTTCCTTTTTGCTAACGCAAGTAACCAAAAACGCAGTTCGCAGAATCGTAATAGCTATGTCTAAACTAGTCAAAAATACTTATAACTACCAATTAGATGTACATTCATTAATGTGTCGGTTGTCATAGCCGTGTATTGCACTTGTCATTTAATGGCAATTCATCTAAGATTAATCCGGAGGGTGATCTAACCTTATTGACCATGATTACTTTGACCGTTCTATGTATGCACTAATATCAGGGCAGAATCTGTATATCATTGTAATCTAATGCGTCTTTGTTGATGTGTTACTGCTGTAGCAGAGTAACCATCAAAAGTATTAAACACTCGTTTGCTTATTCAAGGAACTTATTGGAGTAATAAACTGGAGGCTGTGCATTTTACTTGGAAACAGCAACTTTTTAAACAAACTGTGGTAGCCATAACATCAGTTTACCATGAGTGTAGGAAACATTTTTCGTCATGAATATGTGTACCTGCGTCCTTAACATCATTTTTGAGTGCGTTTCTTATACACATTCTCAAGCTGCAATTTTAATTTCAAAGAATGCTTTTCAAAGTCATGGAAACTTATTTTTGTAAGCAATTACCTGTTTCTCTTCTGTCCAACTGTTTCTTCGATTGTCTGCCATGAAAAAAAAAATTATTGACTTAAATGAAGTAAAACTTTGAGTGCAAATTAACTTAACAACTACATCCTTGATCAAAATTTAAATTAAAATATCACATAAAATAGTTACGTTCAGACATAAGATTTTGCCATGATTTCTTAACTTTCAGCATGTCATCAATATGGAAATTACAACTCTTTTATTATCTATGCTAGGAACTGTGAGTGTGACGTTGCGACTCTATAGTCTAAACTTTAACAATTAGAATGGTAAGTAAAGGATACAGGCACATATTTTGTAAAACTGTATCTATTACTTTGAGTGTTTTTTCTTTCCAGGTAAAATAATCCTTTATATCCTAGACTTTGAAAGGTATGGAAAAATTGTTCCAATCACATTTGCAAAGTTCTATAACTTATCGGATGAAAAGCCAATCATTTTGAATTTAATTAAAAGGCCACCGTAATACAAAGCAGTTTTAGTTGTAGCTTTACTCATTAATTTCTAAACTGTCATTTGGTGATAAGTGTTTAAATAACATACAAACGCGTTTCTTGTAGGTTATTCCAAGCACCGAGAAACAAGTTAAAAGCGCGAAAAACACCAAGATAGCGAGAATCATCCAGACAAAACTACTCCTGTTCGATGAAATATCGGGCTGGTTTGTGGGATGTACGTCAGCGTCTTGAACAAACAAAAAGATGGATCAATCTTACTAATGAAAGGGCTAATAAGCAGAGTCATCAATAGTAATTGACAACAATCGTTTTAGTATCTGGCCGGAAAGTTTAAAGTACATGTGTATTTAATTTACATCTTATCGTATGAACTATTCTTTTTCTTTTTCTTCAGAAAAAAAATTGTGATTCAAAGAATTATACGGGGATTATGAAATATATGTGATAGGGCACCGAAGATGCAAAATGTTTTTTTGTCTGTTTCAAGTTAGTAAATCAATATGTATGCTACACTTATGGTTACTCTTTTGCTCTTATGCTTTTTCTCTTAAAGTAGCAGTACCGGCGTAAAATCCTAGGTTGTCGTGACTTCGCTGAATCTGCCTAAAAATAATCTTTTTCATTCTGATCTTTTGAGCATCTTAAAACAACGTTTTGCTTAAATTACACAACATTGTGATATGATTCAAAAGTCCTGTAGGACAAGATCAAACGATTCTTGCCTGGTAGGAGTAATGAAAGCGTTGGAGACCAAATCGTAAACTAAATGACGAGTCCAAAATAGCGCGTTAGTAGACTTAAGTATAAATCAATTACGTAGACTTGCTTTAAAAAGCAATAAAAGAAGCGCACATGTTAGATGTATTTGTACCCTGGCACTTACCCTCAAAGAGCAAATCTATTTTCGATGTTGGATGAAACGACATTTCCCTTGGCGATGTTACCTTGCATTCAATGGTCAATCTATCTCGTGCCTTATCGTTTAAAATAAACGATGACGTAAGGGTTACGTTGAACTTTTGCCCTCCGTTCTTAGCCGTTACTTTGTGATTGAAAAATGATATCGCAGGTGCATCGTCTTTAGAAAATGTCTGCCACTTAAGTTGAACCTTGGGGTGGATTCCATAAATGGAACACGTTAGAGATCCCTCTTGTGAAGCTTCTAATATACAGTTCTGGGACAGATCACAACCATCTATGACAGGATAGGCTGGGAACGGATACACTTGTTAAGAAAGCAAATTAACAAAGTTTTAATAGTACAGGGAAGTGACTGTCGGTTGTGAATGGACTAGATGTATCAATCTATCACACATCGATACGGCGTCTTTTTGTATGTTCCATCACATCGATTTCAAATTTGAGTTGGCATATAATCCGATTTGCGTGGAATTGTTACTGGTTTCTGAATGTATTCTGTTAAAACAGTTTTATTCTACATGTTTTTTCAGCATAGGAAAACAAATTTTTTACCGAAATGTTTTGAACACCAATACTGTTCAAATAAAATAATAATTACCACATGTCTGTTTCTTTGCAACCATCTTAAGATGCAAACTGTCGTTGCATGTCATGATGTAGCCCATCTTATACGTAACACTTACGTCGTTTCTGTCAAAGGTATGTAGACAAACAGTCTACACATGTAGGTTCAATTTTCCTTTCGCATTTTCTTGGTTTTAATGATGTCAAGGTAGGGAGGCTGCCTGTGCTCATCGAGGATTCTAGACGAGTTGCCAGTAAATAATCAACGAAATCGTTTGCCTTTTCTTTCCAAATTGTATTCGGAAGAAAACGAGCGTCGTTTGTACTATTTTTCTGTAATCGAGCTCACGAGACACTCTTAAACTTCCAAAACCGAAGACCGACAGGATACCGCTTGTATAACAACACTTTTACCACTTTTCAAAACATTACAACAGCCCAACATTTACATTCATCAACCGTCGGTAAACGAGAACTGATCCCGACCTAAGTCAAACAGCCAGTTCAGCTGCATTGAGAAAAACGTTTCAATTCTTTCATGTATCCTACTAACAATATTTAAATTCATAAGATAGTAAGCAATCGCAAAGTTCGAGGTCACGACTTTCAATAACCCTTTCGCTCGTTTTTTTGTTTTTTTTTTGTTGAAAAAGAAATAACGTGACTGAACATTTGACGCATATGTCGTAGTTGTCTTTGTACGTGGTAAAGTTATAACAAAATCCTCAAATTACTAAACGTATCCCTCTTTTTTAATCCTGGGATGTACACTCTATTAAAACTCCCAAATTTGGTTTTCCCTTTTCACTGAATCATTTCTAGAGCTAGTTGTCAATCGACTCTACCTGCATTCAGGGGTGACGCCAGGATTAGCAAGTCGGGGACAGACTCCCCGACGTGGGAGGCAGAGACCCGAAGCGCCGACAGCCCCGATGCCCTCGAGGGGTCGGTGAGAAGAGATTTGAAGAAAACATGTGTACTATACCATGCCATTGCAGGGCATGTTTTTCATAAAATTTATATTTACCAGAGGAACATAGTTCCGAGCTGGTTTTATGTTTTTCCCGGAACCTAAACTGTGAAATTGTAAAGCGCTCGAAGCTTTGGGGTCTATACTAAAAAGTGTCTGTAATTATTAAAAGCTTATGTAAGTTGATTGTCCGGGTATTTGGACCCTTTCAGGGATTAACTTACATTGTACTTCCCTTCTCCTCAAGTCACTTGTCGTACGGTACGAACGAAACAAGAAAACACTAACTAGGTTTAGAGAAATGAGATGAAGTTCCCTACATTTTGATAATCCGCGTATCCTTCTTAAAATTGAAAAGGTTAAAAAGTTTTGTACGACATGTGGCTATAAGTTTAGGCCCAGTTAGCGAGGAAGAGTGGTCAAAAATTTTGGATTTATCGCAGAAATAACCCTTTTGAAATCCAAATACTTAAACCGGCCATGGGTATTGACAGAATTTTCTCGAGAGGGGGCTGGGCCATGCCATCAACCCAAGTTCCGACATCCTTTATGTCGAGGGGTAGCGATAAGAGGATATGAAGGAGCCTAACTATCCCATGCCTTTGCAGGACATTTTTTGCATAATATCTTTAATACTTCAAGAGCCGAGTTGTGCGTTGATAGTGTTCTTTTGAATCTGAATCGTGAGACCGACTGCAAGGTCAAGTGGTAAGAGCATCCGACTTGCAGCCGGAAGGTCGGGGTTCGAATCCTGGCCTGGTCATACCAAAAACTTTAAAAATGGAACCTACTGCTATTGTGCTTGGTGCTCAGCATATAAGCAATGGAGTAGGGAAAACAAGCCAGTAAGCCACAACTGGAGAAAAGCCGTGGCCAGCCCGACTTAAACCGATTGGTTACAAACTGAGCCGTAAAACGTCATCTAACTAACGTGAAATGGCAAAGCGTGCGAAGCGGGCGAAAAATTTCCTTTGCTCACACACACAAAAAAACATGTAATCGTTAAAAACAAAAAGAAAAGAAAGAAACCAGAAAGCCAAAAGGCTCTCAGTAATTCCTTGCCATATCATATATTGTAACAGACATGGATCACCCACATGACAAGCATCAGATCCCTCACAGTTATCCCATATGGGATATCATGTTAACAAGGTCAAAACCTTTTGAATCTTGTGAACCAAAATGACCTTTCACATCCACTCAAACATTTGGGATCATCTACCGTATATGACCATATACATGCTAAATATGAACAATCCACAGGCCAAGAATGACATCCCTTCCCCTTAAAATATGTTAACAAGGTTTTGACCTTTTGTGACCTAAAATGACCTTTGACCTGCACAAACAATGGTAAGGATCATCTACTCGTATGGGCAAATCAGTTTACCTTCTTGAGATATCCTGTTTCCAGGGTTTTGACCTTTAGACCTCTGGTGACCCCAAATGATCTTTGAATTCCACTTAAATTAAGAGGGATGATCTACTCAATATGGGCAGTCTACATTCTAAGTATGAGATCCCTCACAGTTACCCTTCTTGATGTATCGTGTTTACACGGTTTTGACCGTTTGACCTCCGGTGATCCCAAATGACCTTTGACCTCCACCAAAACAATAGGAATTATCTACTCCATATGGACAATAAACATGTCAAGTATAAGATCCCTCACAGTTAGGGGAAAGGCGGGTTAGTTGATACGCAGGGTTAGGTGATACACCGTCCTTCCCAGCCTCAGAAACAAACAATATGTAAATACTGCCCTCCATGAATTAGCTGACTGAATTACCCACAACCGACAAGTAGCTCCCAAAGTTACAGACAAAGGAGGTTTAAATACTTGGATCAAGCACAACAATGTTGCCGAAGCTCAGCTTGTCCTAGGCCAATTAAAGGTGTGCAGTCAATTTTCCGGTTGAGTTTGTAATTTATGTTGTTCATACGTACGTTAGAAAACAAAAAGATAAATATAAATGTAAGGAAATATGTATTGAAATCCTGATACCTTTGAAAGACTAAAAGTGGTACAAAAAGTTAATGTTATAAACCGTACTGCACGTCAGATGTTAGTTTACAAATAAAGAATGTTTTTGAGTGTGATAGTATGAATAATTTGATGATAGGTGAGATGATAGGTTTAACGTTTTATTTAACGAGGCGAAGCCGAGTTGAAAAAGAACGTTCATCTTTCAACGAAAGAAATTATTCATACTATCACACGAATGAAAAGCACTCATCATTTGTTTTATACAACAACTAACTTCCTAAATAGGCCAGATTTTGGTCAAATTTGATGGCCCTAGAAACAAGGAAATCGCATACATAAGCTCTAGTTTCCTTTTTCCAAAATCTTTCCGGCGAGTTTCTCCGATCCACCACCTCAAAAGGGCACTTATGCGAGCAGAGATCTGTTGCAACCGATCCCTGATGCGAGAAACTCGCTCGGACGCATCAACCTTCCCTCTGATGCATGATCTGCACGCGACACAGCGGTGTTGTTAGTTCTCACGCAGTGCGGTGCCATAACATGCTTAGAATACGTAATTTGGCCTATCATAATTACCTTTTGTTACACGCTAAATTCTGTGTACCCTTTAGTCCCGTTTTCTCCTGCCAAATTATTCTACTGCATAACATTTTTATAACTGGGATCTGCCAGGTCTAAATTTGTTATTATTTTTAGGGCCGCTGGATGTGTCGCAACATGAGGGTCACGGTATAACTGCTCGTATGGGGAGGGAAAATATGCACGCGTAGTAGGAGGAAAGGCTATCTCGCATGGGCTTGAAATATCATCACCACGTTCCCCTTACCAACTTCTGGTGGGGCTTTCGGCAACCAACGAAGTATTGGGCCTAAGCTTGAATGGTGCCCGGCCTTACGGTGTCCTCGCCCCCTGTGACTGCAAACTAATTACTGCTTCCAAGACTGACATACGCCTTCTACAGTGTATGTTTTCCTTTTCAAAACGACGAAAATGTAATTAAAATATTAAGACAACCCCTTTAACATGTATCATTACATTTTCAATCAAAGCGTTATGTTCTTTTGAAAACTGATGGAGTCGGGAGTTCCTCTTTCTCTTACACCCATTTCCTAGACAAACACCTTAACTTAAAGTAGTATGCCCCGGCATCCCAATTCACGTAGGCCCATATTTCCCTAAGCTGAAAGTGGGACATAACTTTGAATACAGATCTGGGAAGGGATCTAAAGGAAAGGTGTGTCTTCCTCCCCTTTGCTAAAATTTAGCTTTTCGTACCTTTCTAGAAGGCAAATGGTGAATATGTAAAGCTGATTTTACTAGTTTTGTTTGCCTAATATGAAATATACTGCAGCTTATTCTACCGCTTGTACACAGGTTACAGGGCTTTACATGGACGTTACTAAGCCAGTGGAGTGTTTCACAGTACGGATGAATTCTCTCCGAAACTCTTATTATTTTTTTCAAGCCAATAGGCCTATGGTGGTATGTTGCCACAGATCAAATAACGTGAATTTTGGCCACAAGGTACATGTATGTTTATAGTTTCGGTCTGAGCTTAGATTTGATTTTTAGGATGACGGAAACAAAAGTTACCACTGTTTGGATGGAGAAAAGCAAGCAAATTCTGAATCTTTTCAATCCCGATTAATCGGGACGGATGCCTGTAACCCTAAATTCACGACGGTAGGCCTATAGCTCCTTTCCATCGACTGACAATGTTTTAATACTTATTTGCTAATTTCAAGAATAATAGGTCACTGGTTTACCTTTAATAAATATTTTTGTCCAGAAATGTAATGAAGAATGGTTGAAAAGGAGGTAATAGAAGATTTAGATTTGTAAGGTTAAGGTTATTATATATACAAATAAACTTGAACCGGTTACTTATTCCCTTTAAATTTTAAGCCAACCTTCCCAAACTACTCTGTAAAGCAAACTCGACGCGTCTTTTGCTACTGCATGAATTAGCAAGACAGCAATACATTGGCGTAAGTTGAATATGTGTCTCTCAGCCCCCAAACACAAAAATGTGAGGCTTAGGCCTATACCACTTTTTCGCACAATGCCACCGTGACTTGCTATTAACAAGAACTTGCAGTTTGAATAATCTTTCGCCTCAAGTCACCATCCAACCAACCCACTCAGCTAATATTAAACGGCTGAATGAGGCCCTCCACGGCCCCACTAATAAATGCCCGTTATTGCCCGTCGGATACAATCAATGCCCGACCTGTGTGAATGATTGTCCGTGATGTATTATTGATCGCGAATGAATGAATGTGAAATAAACCGCCTCATTGCTCCCCAATATAGGCCTATACTTACTCATTACCTGGTGGAGTACACTGAGAAAAGCCTGTTCCTAAGTTTTGGAGCTCCCGCGAGTCTTCCCCTGTGGCTGAACTTTCCTCCAGACCTACCAACTCACACTCGATCCCCAACAACCACAAAAATTAACACCCCTCTCATCTATGCCCAGATCTCTCTTAAGTGATCATATCGGTGCGGCCTAACATAGCCTCAAAATAAAACCTTTCCTAACCAGGCAATCATTTACAGGTCAGACAATCATTAACTGATCTGGCATTCATTCACAGGTTAAGATCATTCACAAGCCGGGCATTCATTCACAGGTCAGGCTGTCAAAAACATAGCACGGGCAATCATTCACACAGGTCGGGTATTCATTGTACCGACGAACAATATTGGGCATTTATTAGTAGAACCCAGCTTTAAATCATCGTCTTCGATATACTGCACTTTGCGAAACGCTTCCATACGATTAAGCACGAGACTTCCAGTACCTTTATACGGGTGCAGTAAACTTGAGTACGTAGTTTCTTTGTACACAAAGTAGCCTACTGTTTTCGGCCTTAATGATAATGACAATAACTGGGAGTCTCGAGTCTCGACGTCCTGTACGTTAAAATGTGTACAGTATTCGTAGAATTGTTTTTAAAAAGCTGCTTAAGTCATCAAATGATAATAATATCAAAAGAAAAAAATTAAGGTTTGTTCAGCATTATTCAAACTATCTATATGAAACGTTTCAGCACATTTCGTGCACAATTGAAGGAAGAGTAGGGGTTTTTACATTTTCAAAGAAAACCCCCTCCGAAGTCAAATAATTTTCATATTTATCGATAAAGGTTGCATCATTCAGATATATTCGTCACCTACAGGTCAACCAAAATTCAATAAAATCTATGAACTAATAACGAAATGCCACGCATTTAATCACAATGTCGAAAAGTGACAGACAGGTGACAGACATTTGCTGCCGCGTACGATAGCTATAGCTCAGCTGAAGCTTTCAGCTGAGCTAAAAAAACAAATTTTGTTCTCCTGAGTAAAAACAGCAGTTAGAGTTAACAGCAGTCATTGCGAGAACACTGAAGAGATTTCACAGGAGTTTTGGTTGTTTTATTATAATTGGTGAAATTGACTTTCAGTCTAGGCTGCTTTACTTCTAGGACAACACATATAAGCATGAAGATTCAATGTGTTTTGTAGAAAAAAAAAACATGGGAGGTTAGTTGATACAAGCGGAGTAGGGTTAGTTGATACGTGTATCAACTAACTCGCCGATACGTGAATCAGCTAACCCTTGGCCTACCCTCTAACTCCATAATGATGGTCTATTTTCTTGGAAATTATAATTATCTAGCTCTATTGGTCTTTTTTATGGTTGAATACGCACTTTGCAAACTGTGATGCAACTTGATATGACTTACATATCGCATTACCTGTTCACATTGCATGCGACATTTTCTCATGTTTTCCGATAAAAAATATACATTAGGTAGTAGATACATGTTATACTTTTTGCGTTTCTTAGTCCTGCAATATCATGAAGGGTACGGAAAGTCGTTTACCATAAAAGTGAAACATTTCTCAAGTAGGCCTATGTTGGGAACACTTAAAAGATGAAAAGTCGTATCACTGTTTTAATTTATTTTTGATTTTTTATGGTATTGTATGGTATCAGAGTAGTCTCAACATCACTTGTGGAATTTGATATATAGACTTGCAACTAAACCATTTGTTTATATATATATATATATATATATATATCAGGTTTCCACCAGGTTTTTTGGAATACTATCAATATATACTCGGAAATTACATTTAATATTATTCTCTCTTTTATGGCTGATTTCTGTAGAAATATCTATCATAGAATAATGCACATCTTTTGCCATACAATACTGAGCATAAAGAAGATTAGAAGAAACAGTAGTCGGGTTTTCAAGGTGGTACTCTTTTCATGTTGATTTGATTCAATTTGACTGTTACGGGTTCAGGAAGCCCCTTAAGGCTATCTAGGAACCCTGATCGCGGAACACTGACGAAGCCTCTCCTTCTCTTTTCGACTAGAGCCCAGAGTGGTGGCCTATGTTGGCCCCTTATGAATCTTGGGTACAAAATCATATGTGCCCCATATGTTCGTCGATATGGAGCCCATAAGGGGCCCATATTTGAATGTTACTGGGGAAACGTAACCAAGGAACCGTAATTATTTCGTAGAACAACGGATACGAACCCCCGCTACAACGAAACAATCACACAAAGCCATCAATAACTGGAGAACAGCTTCAAAAGAGTTACCTGCCTCCGAAGGGATTTGATCCTGGGTACCTGTTGATGTAAGGCCACACTCATCCTAACGACACCACTACCAGCAATAATAACTGCAGTAACACATGTGTATTAACTAATCCATTGATTGTATCATCTAACCTAGCAAGGTAGATGATACTAACCCAATCGGCAAGGTTAGATTATACATTTGACTGACATGATTTTACAGGCCACTATACCTAGTGTAGCACTACAGTGGATACGGCATGCTTCACATGTCGCGTTCCATTCGTACGGTGGGGTCGGTAATGCACCACTTCACTACTTGTGAAAAGCGTTTTATTGCCCTGAAGTGGTGAAACGGATAGCTATACACCATTCAACAATAACATCGTTATGTTGGCCTTACGTTTGACGTATACGTAAATGTGACGCTTTTCGACGAACAGGCAAATAGCGGAAGAATCGATCACCAAAACAGTGGCTGTGAGTAACATTCAACAAAACTGCACACTTGAACATGTTAAACGCTTTCACATTTACAACCTACAATACTTGCGTATCACTTTTGCAGGCTGAACGGTAAAGAAGGAAGGCACTTTGATTGTTTATCAGCCTTCGCTACGTCCGCCATCTGTCAACTCGAGGTGCTCTCGAAATTCCCAGTGCACTGCACGAGTTAACGAGTTAACGAGTTCACGAGTTGCAATAAAACGCTTCTCACCGTTAAATGCACGAGCTCACACGCTCAATGGAACGCCCTAACAGACATACACAAGATGATGATGTTTCTTTTGAACAATTCATGAATTATTTGCAGCTAAAAGTCTTCATGGTAGCCTATAATAACTGAAAAACGTATCAACTACCCCGCCTCTACCCTACCCTATATGAGATATCGTGTTTAAAAGGATTTGACAGTTTCACCTCTGCTGACCCCAAATGACCTTTGACCTCAACTAAAAATCATAGGGTTATCTACTCAATATGGGCAGTCAACATGGTAAATATATGATCCCTTACAGTAACCCTTCTTGAGATATATTTTTACAAGGTTTTGACCTTTTGAACTCCGGTGACCCCAAATGAACTTTGACCTCCACAAAAACAAAAGGGATCATCTACTCAATATGGACAATTTACATACTAAGTATGAGATCCTTCACATCTATCCTCCTGGAGATATCGTGTTTACAAGCAATTACCAAGGTATTTACCAATTGACCTCTGGTGACCCCATTTAACCTCTGACCTCCACAAAAAACATTAGGGGTCATCTACTTAACATGGGCAATCTACATGCTAACTATGAGATCCCTCACAGTTACCCTTCTTGAGATATCGTGTTTACAAGGTTTTAACCTTTTGACCTATAGTGACCCCAAATGCTCTGTGACCTCCACTAAAAACAATAGGGATCATCTACTTGATATGGGCAATCTACATGCCAAGTATGAGATCCTTCGAAGTTACCCTGCATGAGATATCGTGTTTACATACACACCCTATTACGAAGTCTTGTACACAGGACCCAGTAAGGAATTCGCGGGATTTCCACGTCGGGGAGGGGGGGAGCCTTCCCCAATTGAGAAAAAGGGGCATGGCCCTCCTTCCCCCACCTGGCGCCATTTTCCCCCTGCCTACATTTTCAGTTGCAGATATTCTTGTTACTGTCCAATATATTTTTCTCAGCTAGGTTTACTTAGATTTATTTGACGAACTTGCAACTTTATTTACTAACAATAAGAGAAGCAAAGCTATCTTTTTGCTTCCCAACGTCATTTGAAACTGCCAACTACAATATTTTACTCACTAATATTCACCATAACTGCATTCCGCGTGTTAAGGCATTAGTTTATGATTTACTTGTAAGGCCTGTAGCTATTTGTAAGCTTGAAATCGAGTAATTCAAAATTTAGAACATCTGCCTTTAGCCATTAGCCATCTACAGAGGCCGCTCATGTTTGATATGCATTTTTATTGTAGCTTTCATCTTATGTGACGGATAAACCAGTATTCAATTCAACAATGGAACCTACCTAGACATACAAAAGCACCGCAAATCAAAAGATACAATATATTGCTGCCTAATACAGACCTACTAAGCTTTTAATGTAATCAGGTAATAGGCTAGTTTCGTGATTTTCCAACCAACCACAAACCGATATACTACTTTGAGCTCACGAGTTCTGTTCAGTCGACTTATCTTTTCATTCGTCTTACTTCCAATTCATAAACGTAGGAAGCTTTTTGAAAGGGGAGGGCGAAAGTGTATGTTAATGATCAGTTTCAGGGGCGTCGATTTGATTTTGGAAGTGAGGGGATCTGGCCTAACACTTCTTTCCTATCCTGGCGAGGCGTCTTAGAGGAGGGGGCCCCGGATGCAAAATGGTGCCAAATGTTCAAATATTTGGGGTAACTATGAAAACTGGGGGTCTGCCCAAAGGAAATACTTCATGCAGCCTCAGCCAGGGGGTGGTGCTTGGTTTTAACGACATGGAGGCCAGCTACTCTAAGCCCCGACAAATATAATGGGTTGCCGAAATGATGCCGAAATCAAAACAGAAGGTGCGCGAAGTGCGCTGAAATAATTAGGGTTATATTGAAAAAGATTTCATATTTTTGTTTTCATTAAGAAAAGTTGAAAAAGGTTCTGTTTTTATTGAAAAATCTGCACTACTTAAGACCACACCAAGAAATTTGATGGGGCGGCAATATGATTTTTGTCGGGGAGTACATTCTTCATCTCACCCATTGAGGCTCCCACCTTTAACGTTGAATATCCAATATGTTTGAAATGGCGGGCGTTGCAGCTAGAGAGAGCTGAAGATGAAAGCGCACGTAGCGTGCGAAAATTTTGTGAAGTAAAAGAAAGCACTTTTACAGAAGTGACTGCCTACGGACCTGATAAGGAGCCATGTAGAATACAAACTTTGAGGTAATTTTATCCTTTTTCAATGCCATATTTTGGCAGCATGTCATCAAAAGGGGATGGGGAGAAACACGTTTTCCGCCCCACCAATCAGGGTGGAAGCGGTCGCCTTCTCCTTTTCCTTCGTCTATTAAATTTATCTATACGTTTACTAGAAGTAGTCACTGTAATGCTGTAGGAAATAATGGTTTCTTGCTGTGTCCACCACTTTTACACGTCCTTTTACTTGGTGCTTTTAAGGTGAAGCACACTGAAGGTAGCTTTCACCTAAAGTCTGAAGACAAATGCATGGTTGTACAATATATGCTATTACAGTATTTTTTCAATGCAATTTTTCTTTCTCTTTTGAATCTTTGATGCTCTTCCCTATTTGGGTTTTCTTCTTTTATTTGCTTATTTTTTGTATCCCTACGATATGTCATTGTATTTGTTACCATGAGCGTCACCAGGGGGAGGTCGGGGTGCGAACGACCCCCTTTGAGCTTCTTTTTTACAAAATCGTTTAAAGGATATACCAAAAACTGAAGTAGGTTTCTTCTGTCATTACAAAGTGTAAATTTCTTTTAATATACTGAATACTAAATTTCGCTGCAATTACAGATCGAGTCCCCCAACTTACTGTTTTCACCCCTTACTTTTTTAAACAGTTAAAGGTAAGGTGAAGCTACACCTTTCCATAGTATTATAATCATATATTTAATACCACCACGTACAGAAATGATAGAAAAATATGAAAAGTACTTTGATGAAATACCTTTAAAAGGTTTCTTTTTTCAACGGAACAATCATTTTATAGAAACTATCTTTGAAAGATGTTCATCTCTTGAATTCTGTTTATTTGGTGGGTAAATTGCTTCACGTCAGGATAGGCTATAAAAAAGGATTTGTGCATGCTTGACATTTCAGGGTGACTTAAAATCTCATTAAAAAAAGGTTATGATATTGTTGTAGCAGTCGACTTTTCTGAGGGATTTAACATTACTACACATAGAAAAACCTGTAAAGTAGGAGGCCCTCTCAAGATTTAGACTCTTAGCGCACTAGATGCATGACATATGCTTGTCAGTATTTAATATCCACCTTCTACTCGACGGTTCGATATTTCAGCAATAAGGCATTTTTTCTCGATCGGATAGTATTACGAAAAGGTAGTTATCCCACAAAAATCTGGCATGTCGAAAGGCACTTTAGGTTTAGGAAAGGGTTGTACCGATATTGGAAAATTAACTTGCTTTCATCTCTACATACGTATCAAACTGAGTGATGGGTCAATCATTATTCTAAATTTCAAACAGCTTCTCCTGTTCTTTCTCCATTGTTTTGGTCAGCGTTTTCAATTTTTGCCTATTTATTACCTATTTTAATGGAATAAATGACATGTACAGTATTTTCTAGGTCTTGTGGGAGAAAAGTTGAAAGTAAAAACTAAGTTAATTGGTAAAATCGCATTGTGCACAAACTTACTGTTCTGTTCTATAGAGCCTGATAACTTAAACAGTCAAGAGATGCTATTCATTGAAGATTTGAACGATTTTCTTCAATTTCTTTGCATTACAGAGTTCAGTTTGCTTAAAACTTTTCTATGATTTGTTATCTGAGGTTAGCTATTTTTACCTCCTTAATCTTGAACATTCCGTTATATTCCACGAGCTTCCGAGGTTTTTGTCCAGGGAGTCTTTTACCTCTGGATCCTACCAATTGGTTTTCTTGACCGAGCCCATGGATCCCATGATAGGCCCCCAACTTTCAAAGAATCACGTTCTAGTGCCATTGTCATTTTAAGACTTAAAATGGGTCACGTTTTGCTCTTATATGAAAAAGAAATCATACTTTTGGTATTATCAAACTAGCAATATTGACAATAATTTCACCGCATTATAGGCATTTGAAATGTCTAACTCCTCAGAGCTTCCGGGGGCTTCGCCCCCCAGAGCTCATGCCATAGTGCTTGCTATACGCGCGAGCATTGCCGTTGTCACGGCAAAATTCGACCCCCCTTTAAAAATGTCTGGCGACGCCCATGGCTACGCGCGTATGACGTGCAGTACTATTTTCAAAGGTAGTTCAACCACGATGAGCCTTAGCTCTTCTGACAGCATTGCCCAATGTCCGTATATCACAAATTGTCAGCTTCATTTGATATAATTTCGATTAAAGTTACTCTTTTGAAGCAATCCTGGCAAGGCATACAGAAACCAAAACCTTCCTGAAAAGGGAAAAAAGACGTGACTCCAAAATTAGTTCAAATTTTGCAGGGGATTGTACATGGGCGGCGATCCTGTGGGATGGGGGATATATCCCCCCTTGAAATTAGATGGGGGATACTGTACACTATGTCCTCCCATGAAATCAACCAGGCAGATTCGGAAATCAGAAAACTTTACCTTTTTCTAGATTTTTTACAATAGGCCTATTTATTCTTTTAGGAAATACTTCTGACAGTTGTCCTAGTATAATGTTGCCAAGCCTGAAAAGGGTCATTATTTATTTTTGGCCAAAATTTTCTACACTCCACGCCAACTGATCGTGGCGCTCCGCTTAGATAGTACCACTGACTATATCAGGAAATCAGAACACTTAACCTTTTTCTAGACTTTTTACAATATGCATATTTTTTAGGAAATACTTGTCGTCATAGTGTCACGTTGCAAAGCCCCAGAAGGGCCATTTCCGGTGATCTGGGGGAAATTTTGACCAAAATTTCCTTTGTACACTTCGTGCCAACCGATGGTGGCGCTCCGCTTAGATAGTGTCACTGACAATATCCCCCTCCCCCTCACATTCAAAGACGGATCGCCGCCCATGCGATTGCATTATTGTACTACGTATAGCCATTACTTGGTAATTAGTCGTCAGACAGATATCGAAAGATACCTACCTAATACCACTACTTCATATAGCTTTGCACCATCTTTCAATCCATCACCAAAAAGGCAGTAATAAAACCCACTTTGTTGGACTTTCGTTTCTGAGAGTACCAATGAAGAATTGTCTTCTAAAGTCACATCATCTGCAAACATTTTTGTGATTTTTTCGCCGGTATTTATGGAGTACATAAGCACTTCAGAGGCTTTGTCATCAAAGGATGCAGTTTTTTTCCACACAATGAAACTAGCATTTACATCTGAACAACTTAATACAATTCTTGAGTTTTGCTCAATGTATCTGACGATCACGTCCATGGAAAGTAAGCTGATGTTACTATTTTGGGCCAGGAGAAACGATTCATTGTTCTCTAGAATTCCCTTGGGAGGAGACGCGTTACAAACGAGAAGCACCAAGAGTTTTGAAAACTTGAAAATATCTGTGGAAATGACACGTGATGTATACCCCTCACCTTGTGGTGTAATTGTCGTAGTGTCAGTTAAGTTTCTATTGCCGCTTACTGTTCTTGCGATTATATGCAGAGGAACCGCCGGCCTTACAAAAGGCAAAGCACAGTGCAATACAGGTTGGATGACAGACGCATAACACACGTTGCTTTTGTTACCACAGTTGTCAAAAACAGGAAAGGGAACAGCCGGTTTAACTGTTGTTATAGATAAATGAGGAAATAAAATTTAAGAAAGTGGTAAATTATTTAAAAAGTTGTAATACACATTTCAGAAAATTCTAGTGTAATGAATGTCTTCACAAGTTAAGTGTGCTTGAAAATTCGAAATGGTGTGATTATCTGTCATTCAGGCATGCAAACCTTCACGTTTACCAGTCTTATGTTGAGAGGACATTATGCAAAATTGCTGTTTGAATGAAATATTCTGAGATTCTTTGCAGTCAAAATCAAAAGGTACATTGAACTTACCTATGACAACTACTTCAACCGGTATGAATGTGGGTACATCTTCTTCAGAATATATATAAGCAACTATGAAGGTACGTTCGTGTTCCAGGGACACACGACTTATAAGAAGGGAACCGTTGGTATCAACATCAAATTCTCCTGAAGTGTACCCCTTTCCTGATTTTATCATGCCGTGGTAGTCTACGAGTGGATCGGTAGTTGTATATTCAGTTGTATTGTACCATAAAACACCGAAGAAGTTGTCTTGAAATGAACAATTAATAGTACAAGTTTTTCCAAGTTCTAAATACTGCGGAGAATTACATAATTCCTTTCCGTTTACACCTGAGGAAAACAAATCGGAACTTTCTCAACATATTGAAAGGCTTGTCTTTCGGTCGTTTCATTCTGTAAATATTTTCTGTCATTTTTAAAGGGTGGTACCTGTGTATTCAGGTAATGTCAACACTCAAGAGTAAACCAGGTTGCATACAACATTTCAATATGTGATATCATACAATGGTTTTCTTGGCAGACGGAAAAACGGAACAAAGTAAACATTTTGCCATACTTGCCATATAGTAATTTAACATATCCGTTTGTAAACAACGGAGTTGTCCTTAAGTAATGAAATCCTAAAATGCGAAGAAGGAACGCATCTTAACTTGCACTAATGAGCTACGTCCATTTAGTGACAAGAGTATTCTCTTTGTACATTTTTTTTCTGCTGTCGCGGTCTATTTCCTGAGGTTGATCCAATTGAAACTTAAAATACTCTATTTCTTGAAGACTTTGTCCACAGAATACCGAAGCAAACCTCTGGGAAAAATTCCAGTTTCTTTGCATCTGCCAATTGCACTACAGATGCTTGAACATAATATAAAGTATTAAATAAGCAGTATAGTGTCAGTGCAATACTTACCTATAAAGCACAATGCTGCAAAAATAATACAAAGCAACGTTGAGCTAGGCGCCATGATTTTTCTTTTGACTTCTGTTCGTAACAAAGAGAATAGAAATTGTGTTGGAGCAGTTAACATTTATATCAACATCACCAATTGAAGTAAGGCGGTGACTCAGCATGTACTCTGTTCACATTTTCTATAAAATATCTACCTGGACAAGCGGTCTGAAATGAATATGCAGCTTAGCCTCCTATAGAATGATAGATTACTGAATATTAGGTAGCTGCCACAATTAATTTTCAAACAATGAGGTCTTCATAGAAAAAAAAATAAATGGTTTGTACTTTATGAACAAAATTTGCTCAAACAAACATTTTTATTTGAAAATTATTAGGCGAAATTATTTACTCTTGACATGCATCCTGTTTTGCAGAAAGAAAGCTAGTTTTGCTACAGCCTCTTAATGTGACGGAATGATTAAAAATATGTAAAAGCTTTTTTGCCTGCGACTTTTCTCATTACGTACAAAGTAATTCCCCTGAAAGATCACTGAATAAACTTTGTAATGACAGATTTATACCACTTAAAATATTACTATCATCTTGGCCAATTGATCAAACAGACAACTTAGAAGGCTTTTTAACCTTCAGTTCGTTGGTTACATGTGTATCAACTGGAAATTTGCTCATAGAATTATTGAATTTTAACATTTAATAAAGGCAAAAACCGAGTATAAAAGATTGACCAGTGAGATGTATTTCTCTCTTCCTTCACCCACCACTCACACCGGTTAAATATTCGACGAAAGAAACGACACTTTAATAATGCAGATAAGTGGAGCATGGCGAGTACGTCTATACCAGAAGTGGAGAAATCGAAAGACTAGCCTGCTTCGGTGTATACTTCACCTGCAGATGGGGATCTGACCTTATGACGTCACCAGAACATTTGAAAAAGTAGATCTCATTAAATGCAAATCTTATGGCAAAACAGCTTTTAAACAAACGAAGGGTAGGAAAGAATTTCACAATCATCCCAAACGGTAGGCTATACCTTGCAAACACCCTTGGTCCGGAGGAACACATTTCGAGATAATGAAACACGTTCTTTTCCAACAATTAAAGGGTAGGAAAGAAGCTAAGGGCATGTTAAACTATCATGGGCAACATAAAATGAAAGTCTGGATCACAATTTTAAATGCGTTTTCTAAATTTACAAATGCTGTCAAGTCCAAGCCTTGCCCTGTAATCATTTTGCTTTCAACCTATAGTTAACCTAGTGTAGAGAATAATGCACCGTAATGTCCGAGGTCAGTCCCAGGATTAGGCCGAACTGTAGCTTTTTGGGGGTTTGCATTTTCTTTTTTATATTTGGTAAAACTTTGATAAGATGTACGCTACATTAGACATTATAGGCAATCAGAAAAGAGAGTCCTCCATTTTTATTCATGAGCAATGGGGTTAGCCAGTCATTTGTAAATGGCCGCCGTTTTGATCATTTTGGCTAAATAATTAGCCCAAGAAAGGCTCAGCTGCACCAATATTTGAGGTCTAAACCTTTTTAAGGCGTAAAAGGTTTTAAGTGATCACAGTCTCCCACAATATACTAAAAGTTTCCTCAAAATGTTGATTCGTTGTTTTATAGTGAGCTGTCAAATATGGCCCTATTTGTATGATACTCATGGAGATATTACTGCCCAAAAGTGCCCCTAAACCCATATGTTGAAGGGAAAATGACTAAATTGCAGAATTTCGGTTTCTGTAATCTCATGCCCGTTCACATTTAAAAGTCTTCATTCTTTCTGTGTATTAATGAGGTACTACGCTACAGACAAGAAGAGAAAGAAGAGACCATCTTGATACTTACAGAGATACTTCGGCTCAAAAGTGGCCCTAAACTCATATTTTTTAAAGAAAAATGAAGAAACTGCAATTTTGGGATTTCCCCAATTTCATGTCCATTCTGATTGCGAGTCGAAATTCTTTCTGTGTACTACCCATTGACAAAAGCTGAGGTCATTGGAATACAGTAAACACTTTAAGAGAACCTCGTACTCAAGTTTGTCCCCAGGTGCCAAAATTGCCAAAATTGCCAAAATTGCCAAAATTGCCTGTTTTTCGGCAAAAGGGCCATATTAGATAGGTCACTACAAAACAACGGATCAATATTTTGGGGGAAAACATTTAGTATATTGTGGGAGACCGTGTTAATTTTTCCACTTTTACTCCTGAAAGGATTTTAGACCCCACCTAGTGGCACAGCTGAGCCTTTCGTGTGCTTAATCGGCCAAAATGATCAAAATGGCGGCCACTTTGAAATAGCTGGCTCCTGAGAAAATATCTCCCCTTGAAGACAGGCGCAAAGAACTGGCCGACCACGGTACGAGATGGCCGATTCTTGACCTCATTTAACCACGGGCGATTGGATGCCCATGCTTGGTCGGACCTGCCCATTGTTCTGTACCAGTTTTCATGGTAAAAAATTATCTATAATTCTACCAAACAGGCTGAAACGATTTTTTTGTTTCAAAATTGGATTTAATGTCAATTTATCCATGGAGTTCAGTTACAGCGAATAATTTTTTTATTACTGTGCAAATTACTTCAAAATGCTTCAAGCGGTTTGATGTCCACAGCAAGTGCGTTAACGGCAGAAATGTGGCCTCTAGAGAATATAATGCTTGAACCAGATGCAGGCAATTTTGTCCTTCCTTGAAGGGAACAAATTCTCTTATGTACCCCCCCCCCCCACTTGCACATGAAGAAAAATGGGGCTCATATAGTTTTCTGATTGTCTTGTGTCTACTGTTCAATACATTGTGTTAAATTTTTAGCAAATATAAAAACGCAACAAACCAAACGTCCCTGACTAGAGCAATAGTTAAAAAAAGTGGGTTTTCATGTACGGTTTTCTTTATCGATTTTCTGATTTAAAGAAAGGAGCTGTGATGGTAAACAACTCCTTGTATGTAACAACCAACATATTACAGTTATGATCTAGGTAACTGAATTGATCAGTCAACCAACTTGAAATGGTTATGTTATTCCGTCCTGTAATAGATGTATTTTCTGGTTCTGTTGAATCGGTAACGTCAGTGTTAAGTACCAATACAAGATACAATGTTAAATAATGTACCAAATAAATATTCGTAATGAGTACTGAAGATCCGACGGATTTTGTACCTTATCCGAAATCCGTTAAATTCCTGCAATGGACCTCGAAATACTTAGAACTGTAGTAACCTTTCAATGGTCTCTACATTGCTCACCATATTGTATTATATACTGACCTTTATATGCTGTATTTTAGATGATTTTTGTGCGTTTGCAGGCGTATATGGTATATCCTGCTTTCCTGTAATCCAGTTGAAGCGAATCACTTAACATAACAAAGGATGAGATATACAACACCGTACACTATGCAAATTATTACCTATCAGCACTAATGAAGTGAATAGCTTACCTATCTTTTAAAACCAATCGTAATCAACCTTTTTACTGCTGCATATCAGAAAAGGCATGTGGTCTTCCCCCTCAATCTGTCTAGTGGACGCTGCGCACTGCAAACAAGCCGTTCATGTATGTTTAGTGTAGTGAGTTATCTAGTATTATTCTTTCCTTACATTATGAAGCCTCACTACGCAGCAATACAATGTCTTCGACGTTCATAGAGCTGCACGCACATTATATGCAGCGAACAGAGTACGAAGTGTCACGAGCAATATTCAGGAAGGAAATGTCGTGCACATAAGAAAAACGCAGGAGAGGTCAACAGATCGACACCGTGACCTTAATTAATATCTTCAGGCATCGGGATTCCCCGTTTGTGCAAGGCTTTAAAATATTACAACAAGCCTGTATTTGATTCTTCATGATGTTTCAGTGGTTTTGCTTTGCAATGAATAAGCCCATAAGCAAATTTTATTCGCGTTTTTAGCGTACCAGGTTTTCTACAACTATGAAAAGCTATCAAATGTTTTCTAGATCAATTTGAAAAAAGGCAGTTACGCGTCATTAGCTTGCTCGAAATAAGATACTGGGCTACATAGTCTAACAGATGTTTTGGCTTCTTAGGAAACTGTAACTTTTGGACCTGCTTTTTGGTCTTCCCTGCAATTAACATGCCATATTGACTTATTGCATAATGACTGAGAATGGAGTTGCAGGAAGACAAAGTTTTA